>JAHWFP010189676.1:33531-76759 GCA_023313725.1 Lithobius niger | reverse complement strand
TCGTTCTTTACTGTATACCTAGGGATCTGTACACAGGATTGATGAAAAATAGCCAACTGTGGGAGAGCTAAACCAAAATTAGACTGAACAAATTCTTCCCCAAGGGAAGCTGGGGAACTTTGGGGTTAAATTAGGGTAAAGAGGCTTGTTTAGGTTGGGGGAAAGCCTAACCACAATTGGGCCTACTAGAGGCCTAAAAGCCAGAAATACCCCTAACTAGGAGACCTAACAGGGGTTGAAGAGGGCCAGCCAGTTGGCTTGCCCAAAGGTTTTCCGATTTGACCATGCTGGCCACTTGCTTAAATACCTTTTGGTAACCCTTGACAACCGCAAAATAGCCAGGGTATTATGGGAAATGGAAGCTTCTAGAAGGTTCTAGAGGCAGGAACCGGAAATTAAATCACAAGGCATAGATAATGTCCACCTATGTAAGAATAGACACACAAGACTAAGATTAGCCATCGTCCCCAGCAAACATGCAAGTAAACCAGATTTGCAACAAGAGTACCACATATTAAGCATCAGCCAGAATTTATCCTTCTAACTGACCCTGTAGGCTTCAGTGGTTCTGACCATTTAGTCTGAACCCCAAACACCAACTAGCTCGAGCTCTCGATCTGAGCTGCTTTTAAAACAGCCAGAACAATGGGCTCTAGCCTCAGAAAACTGGCAAACAGGTGCAATCCGGTTCCGACTGAATTCACAGTGGACCCCGTGCTGCCACCTGGTGGTTGCCAGCGGGCCAATTCCTGAGTCCGCAGTAATTGGAAGGCTGGCAGGCCGCCATGATTGAGGCAAGCCGAACTACGAAGTGTAAGCTTCGTGAGTTGCGCGCTGCCGTACATGTAAGCCGCTTACACACCTACTTACTGGAACATCCTGTCATTAACTAAGAAACATTTTAGTCAACCTCTTCTGCGTTTGATTGGTGTAGAGTTGCACAACCAGAACCAGATACTGCAGACGGTTAATTTTTCCTTGTAACTTCGCTTAACGACCAATCGGTCTGTATTCCTATAATCGCCATTTAACAAATGCCAACGAGTAATTAATGAGCGTACACCAACCATCAAGGTCAGACTTAGATGTCGTCAGGGTTGTGACAGCATTGAAACCAATAGGGAGTGCAGAGATAAAGTTAGGAGGCTTACAGAATTAAACTGCACTTTTTGCAGAAAAGCTGAAACAAACTCTGTGGAGTGTTATCTAGTATCATAAACATCCGTTCTGAAGGGTAGCCACGACCGGAAGTGGCTAAATTAGGGTTTTTTATGACGTCATCAACTTTCGGAAAATAAGGATTTTAATAAATCCAAATACTTCCGGGCCTACTGGACCGATTACATTTTTTTTTCAGTGAAAGCTGGCCTATAAAGGGCCATAAAGGGATAGAAAATTCATGTTTGGTAGCTACAGGCCCATAAAGGGTGAATCCAGAAAATATTACTAATTTTATATAATTCTTTTGCAATATAACGGTGAACTGTTAAATATACAAAAAATAGCATTTACATAAATGGTTTAGCTTTAAATTTCGCCTTTCAAAGACTCTCTAAAATGAGTTCAACAGCAAACGTTGAGACATTTGGACATTTGGGTATTTAATAAATAGACATAAAATCGCTGGAAATAATATTAAGGAATATTGGGTATTTCATTGGGGGTCCATGGCTGGTTCGATTTTTACTGTTAAGAAAGACTTGTGTACCAAATTTATGTTTTCTGCAAAAGTTCTGCAAAAATTTGTTACTCCACTTAGTGATTTCTGCCCAGTGCTCTACAATAATAATTGCTCTTCCGATGCGAATATTGCAGTAACATCAAAATCGTGTTCAAAAGGCTCTGATCGGTGTTAATACCTACATTTAGAGCTGTACAAATTGAAAATTGGTTCATTGGTTGGATCTGTAGGTGAGAGCAAAAGTTCTAACCCATTTGGCTTTCCGTGTCAAGAACAATGTAGTTACATTAAAATAGCATGCGAAAGGCCCTAGGCCTTGTCCATACCTACGTTTTAAGCTATAGAACTTGAAAATCGGTTCTGTGGTTCGATCTCCCGGCGAGGACAAAGAGTCCCAACAGCAACATTAATGATTTCTGCCCAGTGCTCTGCAATAATAATTGCTCTGCCACAGATCAATCTGAATCTGAATCCGAATCTGCCCGGTGTCAAGTTGAATTTCTACTCCTAAACACGGAATTAAAGATGGTGTCCAGAAATGGAGACCAAAAAAAATGCTTTGCTTCTAGCGACTAAATCGTTCATCCGATTGTAAATAAACTAGTCACCAATTATGGTTACAAAAAAATTCCTTCAAAAAAGGTTCTATTAATTTTTTTTCGTAAAATTAACCATTTTGGCTGAAATTCGTCATTTAAGTTCTTTTAGGCCGTTTATGTATACGTACATACAACAGTGCATATGTGTATTACAATTCCTGGCTTTAAACAGCTGCAATGGTAGATTTAATTAGGATTCATTAACATAATTGGACTTAAATGAAAGGTGAAGATGAATGTTTTCTAGCAAGGGTAATAAAAATCATTTAGTTTAATTAGGAGCTAAGCTACGGCAGTTTATCTACGTTGTAGCACTTTGATTTTTGCTTCGTTTTACGACAAGTTCCATTTTAAACTGGTGCAGTAGGCGATCTAATTCAAATAAATTGATGTAATTAGGGTTAGATAAAAGGTGAAGATGTTTATGTTCTTACTAGGAAAATGAAAATTATTTATTTTTATTAGAGGCTAAGGTACCACAGTTTTCTCCATCATAGCGCTGTGCTTTTTGCATTGTTTTACAAGCTCCATTATTAAATGCTGCAGTAGCCATTCTAATTCAGACAAACAGATGTAATTAGGTTAGACGAAAGATAAAGGTATATATTTTCCAACAAGGGTAGGCACTAAGCTACGACATTGTACATTGGTTTTCTATATTGTAGCACTGTGCTTTTTGTACCATTTTACCACAAGTTCCAACTTGGCGTAAAACGAGACAAAAACCAAAGCTCTACAGCTTAGATAATCGTTTTAATTGCCCGCGTTGGAAAATACGCACCTTCATCTTTTATCTAAGCCTTATTACATCCATTTATTTGAATTAGAACGGTTACTGATGCAGTTTAAAGTTGGAACTTTCCATAAAACAACGCAAAAATCAAAGCTCTACAACGCAAATAAACTACCAAGCTTAGCGCCTAATTAAAATAAATCGTTTTAATTACCTTGTTGAATAACATACATCTTCACATTTCATTTAAGCCCAAATATGTTAGTGAATTTAATTAAATCTAACATTGCAGGTATTTAAAGTCAGGGTTATAATTCACATATGGACATATGTATGGCATACATAAATGGCCGAATTGAGCTTATATGACGAATTTCGGCCAGAAGGGTTAATTTTACGAAAAATATGAAAAGAACTCTTTTTTTAAGGAAACTTTATTATAAAGCCCATTTTGCCGGCCGTAAGCCCGGCCAGCTGAAAATGGTTTTTTTGCCAAAAACATACTTAACCTTGTTAATTTTAGCATTACATTGTCTTCAATGGAATGTTTTCCTGGAGGTTTCTTAGCTGCGTATAATCGCCTGTTTGCATGCCTCCTCTATAAAGCGAGAGCGTGAATGCTTTCGACATTTATTTTCTGCTCAATTTTGTCAGACGGTGACTCAAGAGGGAGTGACTCAAGACGGGGAGCAGGGTGGGATTAGTTTAAGTATGTTTTTGGCAAAAGAAACCATTTTTAGCCAGCTGGGCTGAGGGCTGGCAAAATGGGCTCTCTTGCTGCCGAAACATGTTGACAAGAGACCTCGTCAAAGACAGGGGGCGAGCACCGCCTTGACGGGTACCCTGGGATACAAGCAGGCTGTCCCCCAAAATATTTTCATTTGGAAGAGAAAAATTTTATACTTTGTGCAGAACAATGGTGGTGAAACAGGAATTTGGTCTCTTTCGTGGTGATTGGTAGCCCTGAAAAGGGCCGTTGTTTTAATGAAGGATGGGTCTTGCTTACTTCACTGGATGGCTTGCTTCCATCATGGTTAGCTTGCTTCCATCATGGATGGCTTGCTTCTGTTTCGTTCTGAGTAATCGGGGGAGGGGGGGGACGCTTGACCGTGGTTCGGGCTGTGATGATCGGTCCCAGTCGATGTAGTCCCTTTTCTTCTCTGGACATGTCTCTCAGATAATGAGAAGTGACGGTCGTGTGGTGACAACAAGAGGTGGTGCTAAAATTTCATCTATAGCGTAGGCATTGTGGTGGGCCCATGATGTGGGGACTGCTCTGACTTCATGTGCTGTCACTCTCATGCTTTTGCTCTTGCCTAGCTTTTAATATGCAGCTTTGATGGTCTTCTTGATTCAGTAGAGTCCCATTACTGCTAAAGTTTTGCTGCATTGCGAGTCAGTGGGAAGGAAGAGTTGGTTGCTTCCTTTGTGGATGTCTTCGTGTTCGGTCCAAGTTAAGTAGAAACGTAAAGCACGGATTGGGCATAACAGGTGTTCAGGTTCATTTCCTACGATGTTAGATAAGTCAGGAAAGGTGATGGGTTTTGAAGGCCCTGAAGGTTTTTGAGTTTTTGCACGAAAATGGAGTGGAGAGTTAGAGAAGAGAAGTTTGGGCAGAATATGAAAAAGTCTGAAGAAACTTAAGAGATCGGGAAGAGGGGGATCGATTGGATTAGTTTTCCTTGTGATACACCAATAAATCCATTTGGTCCAATGGCTGTCGAACATTCAGTTTGTTGAGTCTCTAGTTGCTTTAGCGATCGGTTCCTCTCGATGAATTCCAGCCTTTTTTGGGGTTTGATGATAGTAGCCACCCGTGCAAGTTTAGGTTGGGTAGGTTCGGGTGGATCCTTTCTGCTGTGATAGAAGATCGGGAAAAAGGGGTAGACTTCCTGGAATGTCAACTATCAGGTTTAGAAGGTGGGGGAACCATAGTGCTGATGACAAAAGTGGCACGATTAGGAAAAAGAGTCTTTGGCTTTCTTCTATTGTCTCAGTTGCAGCTTAAACGGGGGGAAAAGATATGTGTAAAGGTTGTGGAAAAGGTACGTCAGGGCATCGACTGCCATTGCCTTTTCATCTGGGGAAGTCTGGAATTGTACTTCGTGGCGAACAGGTCTACCATCCGTGTGCGCCATATGTTGCAAAGATATTCGCAGATGGATTTCTTGAGGCTCCATTCACCAGTTGGAGGCTTTCGGCATGATAGAGAGTCTGCAATCACATTCGTGTTGCCTGATATGTGAAGAGGAAGCAGGGTTATGTTGTTTCTGATACAGAGGTTGAAGATTTCCAAGGTGATCGTATGTAGTAGTCTGGATTTTGTTCCACCTTCTTTGCAAATGTAAGCCAAAGCTGTCGTGTTGTCGGCTTGAATCTGAACAACTTGATGATAGTAGCCACCCGTGTAAGTTTAGGTTGGGTAGGTTTGGGTGGAGCTTTGATCCTTTCTGTTGTGAAAGAAGATTGGGAAGAAGGGGTAGACTTCTTGGAGTGTCGACTATCAGGTTTAGAAGGTGGAGGAACCACGGTGCTGATGGCCAAAGTGGCACGATTAGGAGAAAGAGTCTTTGGCTTTCTTCTATTTTCTGAAGTACCTTCAGTAGCAGCTTGAACGGGGGAAGAGATATGTGTAAAGGTTGTGCCAAGGGTACGCCAGGGCATTGACTGCCATTGCCTTTTCATCTGGGATCGGACTGATGTAGTGGGGAAGTCTGCCATTGAGCTTTGTGGCGAACAGGTCTACCATCCGTGTGCTCCAGATGTTGAAGAGATATTCCAGATAGATTTCTTGAGGCTCCATTCACCAGTTGGAGGCTTTCGGCATGATAGAGAGTCTGCAATTACATTCCTATTGCCTGGTATGTGAAGAGGAGGCAGGGTTATGTTGCTTCTGATAAAGAGGTTGAAGATTTCCGAAGTGATCGTATGTAGAAATCTGGATTTTGTTCCACCTTTTTTGCGAATGTAAGCCAAAGCTGGTATGTTGTCGGCTTGGATCTGAACAACTTGGCGTTGGATCTGGGATTGAAAATGCTCGAATTGAGTTGAATTGCTCGTAATTTGAGGACATTGATGTGACTTAGGTTGCTTTTTGGCCAACGTCCTGATATTTCTAGGTTGTCCAAGTGGGCGCCGCGTTCTTGGTTTGGAGCATCTGTGAAGGGAAGGCGGTTGGGTGGTGGTTCGTGGAGAGGCACTGTTTTTGACAGGTTTAAAATGTCAGACCACCATAGGAGGCTTTAGTGGGGAAAGTCGTTGTCGAGAACTTTCTTTCTGGGTGGTCTTGGTGATCCGACCAATAGTCGATCTGGTGGTGGTGAAAGGACCTGACTATTTAATGACCGTAGAGTACCAGGTTTGCCATTGCATCCATCTATCCGATCGGGCTGAGGTTAGGCATGAATTTTGATGGTTCATGCCAGGAGCCGATGAAACGAGCTCACTCCATGGGCGAGGGCCTCGGCCCTCTTTGGAGTGAGAGTCTCCCACAGTGCCTGCATCCCCATGCGTTAGCCCGTGCACGTCAGACTGTTGTAGGTTGCTACCTGGTGGCGTTCGTTGGAACTATAGTTAAAACGCTTCCGTTTGCGACTTTCTGGGTTTGGTTTTGTTTACTGAGGACGTGCGCGTGATGACAATGAGACCACGTTCAAACTGCTACCATATTTGATTCTAGCTGAAAACTTCCTATTCCCACACTAACAACACTCAAACAATGCTGTTGTTGGAGTAAACATGGTGTCCGGTAAGAGTAAATAGCTCAACTTCGTGGTACCTGAATAATGTCGATGCTTTAACCTGCTTAAACAATCACGAAACAATTAGTCAGTTTTAAGTGCCAGCAAACGACAAGAGTGCTTCGATGCGTCGATGGCATCAATGTTGGTGTTGAGACTCGGAGAGATGGAAGGCCATATAGGCCGAGACAATAAAAAGGGGCGTGGCTAATCCCCCCTCCCCTATTGTGTAAGCCTTAATCCGATGACGTCATCGTTAATCCGCTGGGTAGTCGGGGTAAATTTTTCGGAATTGAGAAGGAGGATGTTGACCTGCACCCCTGTGACGTCATGAAGGTGGGCGCCATTTTTCTTACCTTTCTTTCCTCCTATTCATCCGCCATTTTTTATTTTCCTTCGTTTCTTCTTTTCTTTTCTGTTTTATTAAATTAGTATTGAATCACTAGAAAAATTTATTTCTCGGCTGTGGCGAGATTCAAACCAGCGTCGGCTGGCTTATTAGATGAGTTAGTGACTAACGTCCCAGCCCACTGCACCACGAAGACAAGTTGGAAAGGAGGGTTGAGTTGTTGGTCTTAAAGATAAGATTGGAGTTGAAGGAGATGACATCACGAGGCACGGAGTTTTTAGAGGAAGTTGACTATTAAAAAATTATCTGCAGGACTATTAATTAAAAAACTTTATATTTAAAAAATAATATTAAAAAAGTCTCTCTACAGGGTGTCCGACAATAATAAAGATGAGCCATTACATCTAAAAATGGCCCCTCCCTCACCCCTACCTTAAAAACAGAATATCTACGTAGCAGCCTTTTAAAAATGCCCCCCCCCCCACTCCTACCTTTAAAAAATTACCTAAGTAGCAGTCTTTTAAAGATGTTTCCCTCCCCCTCCCCCTTCCCACAGCTAGACGATTCTTGCCTCTAAAACTTAAAAAATATTACCCTTGTTAAAACTGAGAAATAAAAATTATTGCACACTCCTTTAAAAGCAAAAAAAAGATGCATGTCTTTTAATTTATTCTTTCTGTTGGAAAACCTTCCTGTGACCCTTTAAGATTGAATACTGGAAAAGATGCAGTTATTATTTATGTTTTAAACCTTGGTCCAGGAAGCTGACTTTAAATCCCCCCCCCCCCTCCCTCCTCTTTATCAGATAACAACAGGGGTGGGCTGTTGCTAAGTGGGGGACACAGGTGATGAGCAGGGCGTGTCTGTGCATGAAAGTTTTCACAAGTGGTTACTAAGGAAGATACTCCTCTCCCCCCTCCCCTACCCTCAGCTAAACGATTCTTACCTCTAAAACTTAAGAAATATGGCACGGCCCTTTTAAAGTTAAGAAATACAAATTATTTATTTTATGGCACACTCCTTTAAAATCAAGAAAAAAAAGGATCATCTCTGTTAAATTTATTCTTACTGTAACACTTTAAGATTGAATAGTAGGAAAAAGATGCATTTTATTTATTTCTGTTTTAAGGTGGACCAGGAAGTTGACTCCCCTCCTTCCTATCAAAGTAACAATCTAATAATACAATAGGAATGGTCACTAGGTTTGTCATCGGATTTTCCCCCTTCAAGTTCACTTGACCCCTGCCAACATGCCTGGACATGTACGGACAGCTGACTTAAAACTGAGTTGTATTTTAAAAACAAGAAATACATTTTAGCACGGTAATAAAAAATGCGTAACAAACAAACAAATAAACAAACAAACAATTAGACAGACAGATTCACTGGCAGACTGTAACAAATAAAAAATAAAATAAGCAGTGGAGGAATACTTTCTTTTTAAAACGAAAAAAAGATGCACCCCCCCCCCTTCCCGCCCCTACCTAACTAGCATTCATTTAAAGAAATAGATGAAGAAAGAAATTATTCCACAGCCTTTACAAAACTCCGTGACCCTTTTAAGAGTGATTACCGGGAAAAAAAAAGATGCATTTTATTAATTAGTCAAAACAAACCCTCGTGTATGCATCCCGACCAACTTTTTTTTTTGGCCGAGAGAGAGCGATGCTTTTCGTTGAAAACTCGAAATCGGAATAGGCATTCGACATAAAGTCGTAAGACGTACGAGAAAGCCGTCTATGAAGATTTGCAAAGCTATTCGATGGCCACAGACCCGTCCCAAACAAACAAACAAATTCCGTCGTAGATTCTTACGGGGGAAATGTCACCGGTCTCGCACGTGTTTTATTATTGCACACGCAATTCACTACGTGTTGCGTGTGCTAAAAGTGTATAAAAAAGCAATCAATCGTATTTTTGGTGGTTAATGATCGTGTCTGTTGTAAAAAAATGGAGATGGAAGATTTTATTATACAGTAACTGTGATCGTGTAGAAAATGCCATGTGTAGAAAATGCCATAAGATAAAGTTTGTTTATCTTAAGTGTGCATGGCAACAGCGCAATGCGTGTGTCAAAAGCATATTTTTTACATCAAAAAAAAATTTTAACTTGTAGTTAACAACTACAAACTGTCGTGGCGTTGTTGAAGTAACACTTTAGGTTACGATATCTGCTGTTGTGTTCATGACGACTGGTGCATGTGAAAATCATTTATTTCGTTTCTATGGCAAACCCAGTATACTAACTTTGTTTTAATTCGAGGTTAGCAACCCAATTTTTCTTTATTGTATTAGTTAGCTCTAGAAGGTGGTGTTGCTAAGGACTGTAGGGGAATCCCCGGATCACGCGACATGTAAGGGCTTGCACCCCCCATTGACTCACCGATAACCGTGACCTATAAAACAGCGCCCCACTCGGACTGCGGTTACCAGTCCTTATTTTGCTTTCGATTGAGTAACAACCTGATTTTTCCCGCTGATTTAACACCTTACGACCGACCGGACTTCTCCCGATTTCTCCCCAACCCGACTGCTTCTTCTTACGGCTGAACTCCTACCGATCATGGGTTAAACTTCATGCACGGCACGACGACCACGGCTGGTATTCTTCATCATCACTTCTTCATTTTAAATCCGGTAAGTATTTCTCGTAGATGAATTCCGTTATTTCAAAAAGTTAGCTAGGCTGGAAGAATATTACTGGTGTTCTTATTTTATTGCTGTAGATTTTTTTTAAACATCAAAAGCTAACTAGGATATAGGTTGATGTATGAATTTTGCACAACAGTGAAGTTGGTTTATGTTAGAAGTGTTATTTGAAATTTAAGTGGTGAAAACTGAATAGGTCTACAAAATTTTGTCGATTTGTGTTTGAAACTGTAAAAAAGAATTTTTTTTAAAGCGAATGCGTTTACCGAACCGAATAGTTAATGCGCGACCTAGCGTTGACCCAACGTAGGCTTTTTTTTAAATTAGACAGCAAAATGAAATGTTGTGCGCATTTCTTTATTTATTGAAAATCAAAACTTTGGATGCTGTGAGTGTCGATATAAAACAAAAAAAACAAAGTGGTATGTTAACAAAAAATTGTATCTAGTATCGTCCCCCGGACACATCCCAATTTTGGCCGTGATCCGAGCTCTTTTCATTTGTCCTGCGTTAGCAACGCTGGTTTCGAGTGTAAGCGGGAGAACCCAACATCCGTCAGTTTAGGACGAACGTGTGTAAGCCTAAACAGTTTTGACTAAGTTGCGATTTTTGCAAACAGCAACGTATTCGCATTTAGCAACGTAGATTTTTATGTAGGCTAAAAACAAATTTATCAAACAGATATTAGAACGGTTATCAATTATTTTTTGGTCGGATTTAACAACGTAGTTTTCTTTTAATTTAGCAGGAAAATGAAGCGTAAATTTGAATATTGCTTTCGAAGTGTGCGACTCCCCCTACCTTGTGTGCCAGTAATTAGTGCTCCGGAAATTTGTGCTTCAATTACTAGTGCTCCGGAAATTAGTGCTTCAATTACCAGTGCTTCAAATATTAGTGCTTCAATTACCAATGCTTCAAATATTAGTGCTTCAAATACCAGTGTTTCAAATACCAGTGCTTCAATTATTAGTGCTCCAGAAATTAGTGTTAATGATGTTGATTTTTTCAACGAGAGTTTCGTTGATTTTTTGTATGGTCTGGCCAGGGAAACCAGTCCTCCCCCTTGTGAAAGTGTCCCTCCAAGATCAATTTCACCAAAGCCAGGTTGCTCAAATGGCACGTTTGTAGATGGTATTAGAGCTGCTATTAACAGACAACTACTTCAAATCGGCCGTGGTGACGATTCCGACCATGACGACTATGATTCTACGCCTCCGAGTGTGCGCCCAACATTTGGCAACCCCGTTCTCACGCCAGCATTTAGCGTTGATAAATAAAGATTACTCTCCAAAATTTAAATTTAGCATTGAAGATTTCGAGCTTAGATTTCTAGATCCGAGTTTCACTGCAAGGCCAGCCGAGCTACCACGCAATGTTCGTGATTCGTTCGATCACGTGGTTAGGCTCATCAAACCAGTAAATATCGATGTTGACAGAAGCTGAGTTCGTCTGGTATTGGAAAGTGAACAGTTAGAAAATGCAATTTCTACTGGTTTTATTGATCGGGGGATGTCATTTTCGAAGTTGTCATTGTTAACGGGGGATGCCATTTTCGAAGTTTTAGAAAGCCAGTGCCAGTCAAATGACCAGTTCGATTTCACCCTCCCCCTTAATTTGTCGGTCCTAACACACCACAGCAGCGCCAAAAGGAAAGGGGTGAAACGAACTCCGAGGCCCACGTAAGAGGACTATTTTGGATTTGGACGTGTGGGCTCGCAGCAAAAGAAGTGTCATACCCATAAAAAATACTGACAATCTCTGTGTGGCCCGGGCTATAGTTGTTGGGCTCGCCTTGGCCAACAAGACTCGTTTCCCTGCGAATGACTTTTTTAAAAGCAATTACGACCAGCTCCGCAGGCCCAATAACTTAGCTCAAGGTGACGCAGCTATTGCACTACATAACGCTGCAAATGTACCATTGCTACCGTGCGGACTGGAAGAATTCAGCATTTTTCAACAACATCTAGGTACACAGTTTCGTATTGTTGTGTACAGTGCCGAAGCAAATTTTTCAGTTGTTTTCGACGGGGCTAATGGAGGCCAATTAGTAGCATTACTATTTCACAAAAACCATTTTGATGTAATTACTTCTTTTGTAAAAGCTACTTGTGCAAGACATGTTTGGCTACTCATGACAGTGCGTGGGACCATATTTGCCCGGGAATGTGTAGTCGTGCCACAGTAGGAACTGCGACCAAAGACTGAAACCATACTTAAAATGCAATGGCTGCTATCGCTACTTTAGAGGGCCAAACTGTTTGAATAACCACACTACAGGACACTGTAATTCCGTTTGTCGTTGTGGTAACTGCGGGTATCCTGAACACAAGCAAGACGTTCCATGCTACACGCCAAAGTGCAGTAACTGTAAACAGATGGTTACTGACGAGCATCAATGCTACATTCAACAACAATCACCTGACGACGGACCAGCTAACATTTATTTTTATTTTGATTGTGAGTCGATGTTGCTACCTAACGGAAAACACGTAGCAAATATCGTTATTATGCAAGACGTTAAAGGCCAAACTACTACATTCAAGAACGCAACAGACTTTTGTGACTTTGTTTTCCGAAAAGATTGTGGAATTAAACCCGAATCCACCCCCACAACTGGTCCTAAACAAAAAAAGCGCAGGACTATGCCTCCTATTAGAGTAATCCTGGGTCATTACGGCAAAGGATACGAGCATTTTCTAATTATTGAATATATGTTAAATCACTTCATCCAACCCGACGTGGTTTATCAAGGTGCCAAGCTCCTAAAATTGGAGTTAAACTTGGGCGGGTTTACTTAGCGTTTTCTCGATAGTCACTCGTTTCTCCAATGTAAACTCTCAGCCTTGCCTAAGATGTTTGGCTTTGATGACGTAGTCATTAAAGGCACATTCCCTCACTTGTTCAATCGCCCTGAGAACCAGGATTATGTTGGTGGTCTCCCCGAGCTTCTATGGTTCGCACCCGAGTCACTCTCCGCAGATGCTGAAAAATCCCTTGAAGATTGGCACCAAAGTGATACCGCCCGTTTTAATTCTGACCCCACTGTTGTTTACAATTTGCAAGAGGAACTTTTCAAATACTGCAACGATGACGTCACTGTACTGCGACTGGCCTGTCAGAAATTTAAAACCCTCTTTGAAGAAGTGACATCTGTCGACCCGTTCCACACCGCCCTCACCCTTCCTAATTGGTTGGCTAAAAACAGCATTGCCATCTTACCTGTCTCGGCCGGCCCTAGGAAAGATAGCGTACTTGCTCAAGAGTGGATTCTTTGGGAGGAGCACAGACGTAACATCACGTTCAAACACTCAAGGAACGGTGGCGAGGAGAGGATAGGCCGATACTACGTCGACGGATTTCACGGTGCTTTGCAAACTGTTCTAGAGTTTTACAGCGACTTCTATCACGGGAATCTCGCCAAATACCCCGCAGCAACGTTCAACCCTCTGTTAAGATCAACTATGGGGGAGCTTTATGAATGCACGCTTGACAGAGGGTGTACAGTAGTCACCATGTGGGAGTCAGATTTTTTTCAAATGATAAACACCGACCCGGACCTACACAATTTTCTGTCAACCATCACAGTGAAGCCACCATTAAACCCCCGCAATGCTTTCTATGGTGGCCGAACGAACGCCCTAACACTACATACTGTAGCCGAGCCCAGACATGTGATCAAATACATGGACGTATTATCAGAGTATCCATTTATTAATAAGACTGGCAAAATGCCTAAAGGCCACCCCACTCGTCAAAACACTACGGGTTGTTTTACGGAATCGTCCTACCCCCACAAGACCTCTACCACCCTGTACTTCCCATTCGATGTGCAGGAAAGCTCATGTTTGTATTGTGCAAGGCATGTACAACAACAAACCACCAACTGCCGTGCCGCCATGATGATGTGGATCGAGCCCTCGAAGGTACTTGGTGTACCTCCGGAATAGATGTCGCCATCACCAAGGGGTACCGTATCATCACAACATTTGAGCTGTGGCATTTCACCGAAAGTGTCCAGGCGAGCAAACCAGACAACCCTGATCAAACTACTGGCCTATTCACTGTATATGTGGATACATTCTTAAAGGTAACTTTAAAACAAAAAAAAACAGAAAATATATATTATTTCTTTAAGGTTTCACTTTTCTATCAAACAGTAAAAGTAATTATTGGTTTTGAAAAAAATTTCTATCAAACAGTAAAAATAATTAATATTCTTTATTCTGTTAACTGTTTTTTAAGCTTGTTGTTGTTTTTGTTTTTTCCCCAGCTTATCAAATATTTTTTTCTTGATTGTTAATATATTTTTTTAAAAACATTCTAGCTCAAAACCGAAGCTTCGGGGTACCCCCTTTAGACTGCTGGTGACCCCGCTCTATAGGCCATACAGGGATGACTTCTACCAAGAAGAAAGAATTCGACTGGACTCGGACAACATTAAGCCAAAAACAAGACTGCGGAGTCTCGCAAAGCTCTGTTTAAACAGGTAATTAAAATTGATGGGTTTTTTTAAACTGGATTTTTCGTTACCACAATCTACAATGTTTGTTATTTTTTTCAGTTTCTGGGGAAGGTTCGGCATGCGTGACAACAACCGAATACGTCACAATGATGGCAAGGGGGCAGCAGCTGCTCAACAGTAAATAGTACGCCATTACCAACGTAGTGCTGGCCAACACAGAGACACTCGTCGTCAGTTATTCAAAGACTGCCGAATTCATCACGCCGAGTAAACATACAAATGTAGTCGTTGCAGCATTTACGACAGCGCTCGCAAGACTGCATTTATACAACTTTCTGGACCTTGTTGGCGAGAAAGCTCACTACAGCGGCACTGACAGTATCCTGTACAGCCACCCTGTAGGGAAGGACCCTTTAAAACCGTACGTAAAAGACTATCTAGGCATGCTGACGGACGAGTTGTCATGTCATGGTCCTGATGTTACCATCACCGAGTTTGTATCTGGAGGACCCAAAAACTACGCCTACCGTTTGAGTAACGGGAAGACTGTGTGTAAAGTTAGAGGAATCACGCTCAACTATTCAGCATCACAGCTCCTAAACTTTAATACTCTACATGACTTCATTGTTAACACCGACCGTGCATCGACTATTAATATGCCTACATCTACAATCACTAGGGACAAAGCAACTGCTAGCCTGTTCACAAAAGATACAGTGAAATCGTATAAATTTGTGCAAGACAAGAATGTGCTTCTGTGCGATGGGTCTGCTTGCTCTTTTGGTTACCTCTACAGAATTGATGAATGTTTAGCGGCGCTATTGTTTAGTGATGATGATGATGTTGTATATAGTGCAAAAGTTTTTTTTTAATATGTAAATACCTTTTTAAAACTTGCAAACAAACTTTTAAACTTTTTTTAACTAGTGTTTTTTTTATTAGTGAGCATAACTTTAACTTGTAAACAAAATTTATTTGCTAACTTTCTAACTTAATTTTCAAATAAACTTTTTAATTTCAACTTAACTTTCAAACAAACCCTTTTTTTGTTTAGTGTAAATTATTTTTCAAAACTTTCAAATTTTTTTTTGCAAACAATATTTCCAAACTTTTTAATTTGTGTAAATTTTTTTCTATCTTGTAAACAAAACTTTTGTTTTTATTGTTGTACATATTTCATTTGTGTAATTTATTTTTCAAACTTGCAAACAAACTTTTCACAAACTTTTTAAATTTCTAACTTAAATTTTTTTTAACTTAGTTTTTTTTAATTTCAAACTTAACTTTTCACAACAAACTTTTTTTTAACTTAGTTTTTTAAAATTTCTAACTTAACTTTTTAAAATTTCAAACTTAACTTTCACAACAAACTTTTTTTGCACACTTAACTTTCAAACAAATTTGCCAAATTTGTGTAAATATTTTTTCAACTTTTTTTTGTTGTACATACTTTTTTAACTTGTGCAAACTTATCAAAAACTTTTTTATAAATTAGTAATTATTTTAAAGTGTAAATATTTTTTTCATTGCAACTGAACTGACTTTTAAAAATTTACTGTACTCTTGTTGATAATCATGCATACCAGGGACTAGTTATTCAGAATTTATTTTTTTACTTTTTTAAAGTTGCAAACTTTTTTAAATTAAAGTATTCTAATTTAATTTTTTAGGCATAGGCCTACTAGTCAAAACTAAAACCCACTGTCTTGATTCTCTTTATTTTAAATAAAAAACTTGTTCAACCTGAAAAAAAACTGCATCTCATTCATAGTATAAGTTAACTTAGACTAGTTCAACAATTTCATTTGTTTGCTGACAGTCAAAGTGTGAGGATGGCTGCTGAATTGCAATCCCGTCTTAAAACACCAAGTAACATTTTAATTGTTGGTGCCTCACATTGTGGAAAAACACGTCTCGTTTCACAATTATTAATTCATAAGGATGAAATGTTTACTAAAAAGTTCAATCGTATTGTTTGGTGCTACGGTGAATATCAATCAGCGTATACTGAATTGGAAGCAAAAGTACCCGGAATAAAATGAATTGAAGGCTTGTCATCAGAAATTTATTCAAGTTTTTCCCCCAGTGATACAAATTTATTAGTTTTGGATGATTTATTGAGCGAAAGTGACGTCACCGTGTCAAAATTGTTTACTAAAGGTTCCCACCATCGAAATCTAACAGTTATTTTCATGGTACAAAATTTATTCTTTAAAAGTAAAGAAACTAGAACAATTAGTTTAAATGCTCACTACTTAATTCTCTTTAAAAATCCACGTGAACAGTCACAAATTGCTCATTCAGCACGACAGGTGTATCCTGGTGAGAGTAAATTTCTGATAGAAGCTTATTCCGATGCAACAGTCGAAGCGCACGGGTATATAATGATTGACTTTATGCAAGCTACGCCAGAACAACACAGGCTCTGCACAGGAATACTCCTACAAGAGCAGCAATATGTCTATGTCAGAAAATAGTGCTTTGCCAAGCACCAGTAAGAAAAAGCTGGCCTTTGACATTACTTTAGTGTGCATAATAATTTATTCAATAGCATTATTCGTAATGGACCTAGACATTGTTATTAACTTATCCCATCCTGAAGTAAACACTTATATTACTTACAAATATGACAAGACGAGTCATTTGAAAGCCAGACATCGAACAGAGCAACATGGGTCTCTCCGCTCGCTTGCACAAAACCGCTCCGGTATTAAAACTGTTGTTGAAAGCATCTCCAAAACGACGAAAAACTATACTGCAAGCGGGAGGTAAAGACATTGTGTACTCATTGTGCGAATGTTGCCAGAATGTATTAAAAGGTAATGTCAACCTCACATCCCAACAGAAACGCAAATTAGTTAAATAAGAGCGTCCAATACGCCAACTGGCAGATCGTCGTTTGAACTTGGCCAGGAAACAACGCATTTTAAATCAGGAGGGAGGATTTATTGGGCCGTTATTATCTGTACTAGCAGATAATACTTTTTTAGCTGTACGTTAGCTGTACTTTTCTCCGGCCGTCTCCTACTTGATCTTTAATGTAAGTTGCAGCATCACCCGCCAGTTGACGACCCATATTTTGTAACTGGCTTTTGGCACTGTCTTTGATGTCTGAACCGGCCACCGCATCGAGCGCTACATTGGCTCCAGTTCTAGCAAGAGCTTGGCCTACGTGTGAAGCACCACGTTTTATTAAAGGCATTGCAAAACGAAACAGACGCCCGAAAATACTACCTAAACCGAATCCCCTCTGCACCCGGCTTCCCCTGTAGTACAGCTGATGACCTCCACCAGCTTGTTCCAAATAATATTTAACGTAAATATTAGGGTCGGAGACGTGCGGGACTGCCATGTTTACTCAACTGAAGCTGGGTCTAAAATGAAGCTTACAACACACCTTATCTTGTTGAAATACTATCGGTTCACCGTGATCTGTGTGAATATTGATCGCAATTGAGGGAATACTATTTCGTGAAATCGGTGTGTAATCTGGGTTAGGGAACCTGTACACTAATAAATTTCCGGGGTTGCCGTATAGTGGGACAATGCTTAACACTTGAGCCTGCGTGTCTCCAATAATTGAGGCAGAATGATATCAGTGTACACTACGGCGCTGTACATACCATTCTTTACATCTGCTGAATAAGTACCACTAACCACCCCCTTTAAATACTGAATGGAAAATCCCAGCATTTGAGCCAAGTTTTCGTTCAACCACAAGTAGGACTCCCTTTGAGTTTCAATGACTTGTGAATAGCTTCAATAATGTCTTTAGCAGTTTCGTAGTAGCCTACTGGCAGTCCTGCTTCCGATGAATGATTGGTCTTTGTTGCATTTTTAGTCACGTGTGAAAAAACTTGAGCAGGTTGGTCTATCGCTCTATCATAATTCCAGGAATTGTTGGTTTCAATCGATGCTGCAACGGGTGTTGTAGGCAGCTTGCCCTCTGCTCTGTTACCCTCGTAAAATTCGATCATATTGTTTGATTCGTCGATATTAAACCAGGAGTGGGGCATAAACATTTCAGTGAGTGCAACTTTCCACTTACCGCTCAATTCTAAACTGTATGGCAGAGGCGTAATATAACGAGACATACTGCCTCCATTTTTAACGTTAGAAGGTAAAATTACGTAAAAGCTCTCCATTATGATTTTACTAAGGAAGAAGCATCAACCCAAGAATTCATAGAGTTTGGATAGCCCTTCCACTTGATGAACACTTGGTTTATACCTTTATGTTTTTGACGTTTCAAAACCTTTTTGATAATATAAGTTGGTCTTTGAGTTGGTCTTTATCGACTCGCACTTTTTGCAATTCTTGCTCGTAAAATGTGCCCAAAATCAGTTCGCCATTAGAATCTTTAACTCTGTATACGGCCGGTCTTCTAGGTATTCTGCTCGCTATAGTAAACACTTCTTCGGTCCAGTTTGGGAGATGACCTTTCTCGAAGACGTGCTTTAGCTTACTGATCCTAACGCTATCACCAATCTGATATTTATAGTCGGGGGTGGAAGCTTTTATCATGACGTCATCGCCGTACAAGCGCTCGCGCACTGTTGCCTCGTTGTCAGTGTTAACATCAATCGGTCACATTCCAATACTCTTGTGATGTGTACGATTGTAAGAGCTGAACAATTGTTTTAACACTTTGGTGTAACATAACGTTTTTTTGTGCGTAAAATACTGCCACATGCGAGATTTCAGTGTTTTATTATAGCGTTCTATGACTGCCGCTTTTTTCTCTACTTTATAGCCGTGTAAAATATAATATTTTTCTTAAAGAAATCAGTAAGTGCCTTGGATTCAAATTCTCCGCCCATATCCGTATTTAATTTGGATGGATTCTGGCCCTCTTTAAAAATGGTTTGAAATGTTTTCAATACTGTGGCACTTTGTTTATTTTTTAAAGACACAACCCAGGCATACTTGGAGAGCACATTGATTACAGTGAGTAAGTAAGAAAAGTTTTGATTGTATTTAGCCAATGATTCAACATCAACCAAGTCTGCCTGCCATAAATAATCTATCCCCCACGAAATAGTTTTGTTTCGCGAAAATGTCTTTCTCAATGGCTTGTGCAAAGTATAGGTTCGTTCACCCTGCAGAAAGTCTAAAGTTTTTGCTTGCGAATCCCTGCTCGCTTTCCTTAAAGATTCAATCCCCTTCATCTCCTTCAACTCCAATCTTATCTTCAAGACCAACAACTCAACCCTCCTTTTCCAACTTGTCTTTGTGGCTGGGACGTTAGTCACTAACTCATCTGATAAGCCAGCCGACGCTGGTTCGAATCTCGGCACAGCCGAGAAAAAATTTTTTTTACTGATTCAATACTAATTTAATAAAACAGAAAAATAAAAGAAGAAACGAAGGAAAATAAAAAATGGTGGACGAATAGGAGGAAAGAAAGGTAGTAAGAAAAAATGGCACCCACCTTCATGACGTCACAGGGGTGCAGGTCAACATCCTCCTTCTCAATTCCGAGAAATTTACCGCGACTAACCAGTGGATTAACGATGACGTCATTGGATTAAGGCTTACACAATAGGGGAGGGGGAGGGGGGATTAGCCACGCCCCTTTCTATTGTCTCGGCCTATATGGCCTTCCATTCTCAACCATCTGAACGAGACTAAATTAGCAGAGTGAAGGCGAGAATAATTCAAGGGCAACATGAAAAGGTAAGCAAAGTTGTGTGATTTTGTGTGGTCTAACGTAATTTTTAGTGATTCGTTTCTTATTCTAAATAGAAATTTTTTTATTTGTTGCTTGCTTCATGAGGTTAGGGTCAAAAGTAATCACGATTTAATAATTAATTACTTTCTGTTGTGTGTCCTTCTTCGTGCCGGCTGCCTAATTAGTTCGTCGAGCCTTTAATCCATTTTTTCCGATCCACAGTATTTCTCTCCTCCCAAAGACCAGAGATTCCCCACCCTCTTTTCTTTATTACTGTAAGAGCTAATTATAAAATAAAAGCCCAATGAATCAAACTACGTGTAAGGCAATAACAACACAGATGGGAAATGTTGCCAAAGATACTATAAATTTTCCTGATCTCACCTTCAGAAGTTAGCTAAGATCTTAAAATTATTTTATCTAGGTCACAACAGCCTCTACCCACGTAGGCTAATGCCCTGTGGAGAGATTTGGATTACAAAAATATGCCCCAGTTTCTAGATTGGCGATCACTTTGATGAGTTTTCGCTTATCTTTTTTTTTTTGTTATATGGACACTTTACGGCTTATGGGCAGAAAAGCGGATTCCTCCCCGATCGACCTATCATTGGTTAGAATTGTCTAAATGGAAAAAAAAAACAGGAAAGAGGTTCTAATGATCCGTTAGTTAGTTACAGGTTGGATCTGCCGCAGTTTTTTTTAACATGGGTGCCTACCGTTCCCTAATTCTGTGATGAGCCCCTGAATAGGATGGAATTCAATTTAGTACGATTAACCCTATTGATAAATAAATACGGATGCAAACCTATTTGCAAAAAGGTTCCGAAGTCAGTATTTATATTTCCCGAATTTGTAGAAAGTTCCCTGCATGAAACTATTTTAATTTATTGCCCTCCTACTTTATCATTGTTTTATCATTACACAAGAGCTTGCTTTAGAATGGAAAGGGAAATTAAGTAGCGACTGCAGGTACTTCATTTACTTTTTTTTTCATATTTGTTTGCTAAAATCTGATAAAAAGTGAAAATAAAAACTGCCTCCCCGCATGGTGAACTTCGCTGTAAAATCCTGAAAAAAAGTCTTTTTTTTTCTATTACTACTATTGTCATTAGTTCGCAAGACCCTTTATCCCAACGCAGTGATTAGTTAAGGACCCTTTAATCCTATTTTCGTCCTTACTTGAAAACACACCGTGCAGCAAATGTTAACAGTTATGGCCAGATAAGCTCCCCCAAACACTACCGTCCCTCTTCTGCAATTCCAAGCCCTAAGGCAACAGCTGTCTCCCCCTCCCTCATTTAATCCTCTTCAGGAAAGCTGCCTTTTCCAACTCACTCAAGAAAAGAGAGTACGATGCGTTGGCAGGTTGCCAACTTGTTTACATCCACAGAATTGGAGCTAGTTTTCCTGTCTCTCTTTTTCTTGAGGCAAATTCCCCATCGAGTCTAATTCGAAAATTCGAAAACGAAATTCGAAAATTCAAAAACGAAATTTGAAAATTCGAAAACTAAAAATTATATTTTGAGCAACGTGCTACTTTACTCAATTAAAAGGGAAGGGGGAGAATATTTCGCATAATTTAGTAAAGAAACATTACTGAGATAAAATAATAGCTCTGAATGGGCATTAAAAACTGATTAAAAAACAATTTAAACATTTTGATATTCAGGAGCACACTGCAAAATACACAAACAGAAATTGGGCCTATTAACTGTTCAGTGTTGGCTTCATTGTATTGCTTTGTTTTGTACAGGAGGAGTTTAGTACAGTGGCGTAACTGGGGTGGGGGAAGGGGTGATTCGTCCCCTTTGTAAAATTTTGAAGGCTTATTCGGTAAATTGGCCAAGTCACTTTTTGCATAGCTGAAAGTAACCTTGACTATCCTGAAGACGTATTTTATTTATAAAAACAACTATTCAGTATGAAAAACTTGAGATTCACATTCCAATTTTTTTTTACGTATAATGCAGTCAGCAAAGCAGATTTTATAAAAATATTTCCAACAGCACTTTAAAAGCACGAAATGGCGGAAAATACCAAAAATGCAACAACTTCTGATCCCGTAGGGGAAGCTCACAGCTCTCCCCCAGACCCCCTAGCTGCAATTGCTTTCTCCCGCCACATTTTGTCGGCTTAATGGCTAGCTTTGCCCCTACAGTGCAAAACCCTAGTTACGCCTTTGGTTGACAATACTAAAACTGAAAATTTGGTAACCAAGCTCCAAAAAAAAGACACTTTGGAACCTTGGTTAACCTTGAATAACGTTTCCTTTTAGCCCTATTTAGGCTACCTTTTGTACCTTTATGTACCCTACACGTTCACCCTTTCGTTTTTGATCCTGTTTAATATTTTCTACCCTATGTACCTTCATGTACCCTTTCATAAGCTATCCTATGGAGCCTTTCTTGACCATTTTTACCCTTCACTTTCTTACCGTTTTGTGCTTCATATCCTTCCATGCTCTATTTCCCTTTGCGTCTTATGTAAGACAGTTATGTAGCTGTATGAAAATCTGTCAGATTGCCACTTTCATGCCCTTGTGAGGGTTCGCGTAAAGATATTGTACAACGTTAAATAACCTAACCATGAAAAAATTGACGAAAATTGATGACGACTGCTTCTGTGTAACGCATTATCAACATTACCTTCAAAAGAGCAGATTATCTCCATTTTTCGCACATTCCAACAAGAGGATAATCTTCATTGTGTGATTGTGCGAAAAATGGAGAAATTCTGCTCTTTCGAAGGTAATATTAAAAATTTGCATTTTACGTTGAGGTTTCATGATAAAATTCAATAAATGTCAACTCACTGAACTATTTGGGTGAACATCGGCGAATTTTCAATCTGGACTTAGATCTTAATCTGGCCAAAAAAAACTTTTTTAATTATTTCCACAACACACCGAAAAACATGCTCGACACATCGGATATTCTTCAACTCTGCAGTGTTTGTTATGGGTTTGACATTTTTATTGTTTTATTGCCCTTATTATGATGGGGCCGGTATAGATGCGGTTTGATGCTTTTTGCTGGCTACTGGGGTTTGTGGGTGACGTGAAGAAGGGCCTTGATTTGGCCGTAGATGCCCTTGCATGATGGTGGATTTTGCGTGACTATTGCGAGGGATTAGATTCTAGTGCACGTCTTGAATACGATTTCTTTTCGGAAAATAATATTTCTGTATTAGCGAAATAGGATGGGGAAAGGGTCCATGGTGCACACCCTGACCACGATTAAGATCAAACTACTGAACAGCAGTTTTGTGTTCAGAAATTCATGTTTTGACGAGGCGTTTGGTGTGCCAAATGTAGTTAGTCTTAAATTTTAAACATGACAGGCTAATTTATACATTCCAGGTTTCTTTACTGACATTCTTGAAGGCTGTTCGAAAACTGCTGTTAGTCATTAATGCTCTTGGGTAGCAGCTAAGGATGAAAAAAATGTACGGCTATGTAAAAAATATTTGGGTTTACGGGCAAGTTTATAAATATTAGTTTTTTTCAAGTAACTTTACAAATATAAGTTTTTTCAAGCAAGCTTACAGGTACGGTACCCAACAAATTATAATTTACAATTTGTATAATTTGGTTTCTTTTTTATTTCTGTCGGTATATTTATTTGATCTGGACATTATAATTGATTTTTTTCCTTTTTTTTAGACGTGGGACTACAAAAAAATCACTAATGGGTTTCAACAGTTGAAGAGACGAACAAGGTACCAGATCAGCAATGTCAGTGTTGAAGTCTTCCTTTGTAGACTGTTAAACCGATTCATCTGGGAGCCGATCTCAATAAACTACACACATCATAGCCTATATACAGAAATAATTCAAGAATTCTTTTCAGTCTGTAACTGTGTCATCAATAGGAGGTCCTAGTATGTGGTGCCAAACTGGAAGCTGAATGCTTTACAACATGTCATCATCCCACAGCAGTCCAACCAGATGAAAACGGAGAATTAAAACTGAAGACCATGGACAAACCTAAAAAAAATAGGTTTTGAAGGAACAAATAGCCATAATCCCTTGAAAATGCCAGCATGCTGTTTGTCAGTGTGCAAACTGACCGCAATTAAATTAAATTTAAATAATAATTTCAGTTTCCAATAAATCTTGAATGCCTGTAAATATAGCACCTTGCTTTCACTTAGCCTATCTACAATTCTACATAACACACCATTACACAGAATACTGATCAGGGCTCGGAAAAAAACCTGGTATCGCAGTCAGCTCACAGCATGTTTTGCAGTCGACAACTAAAGTATTGCTTGCATCATTTCTAGTGAGGTTGCAAGAATCAAATTGCTTCTTTACCTCCATGCGTATGTTTATGGCCTAGTTGCTAGGAAGTGATTTGTCATGTACTGTAGTATTGAGTTTTTTTTTTTAGTTTTGGCCAATGTAACGTAGGCTAGTGGTTTGAGCTTGCGGCTTGAAATTGGCACTATTGAAAAGCTTATTTCAAGCCGGTTAAAATGGTAATTGAAATGTCGAAATCGCTCAAAATTTGGCTTTAATAGCTGAACTAAAACCATAACGTAATTTTTTTGCGGTTAGACTCCTTCCTATTCCCTTGCTTAAAACTGACTCTCTTCCTTCAGTCTATTACTCAAAATTATTTTATTGTGGCAAAACTATCTTTTATTGGGCTACTGAAGGTTAGTTGTTTGAGCAGAGTTTATTTTGAGAAACTAACGTAGGGGTGTTTGCATGAGCTGGGAATTCTTGAAACTGTTGACAAAATATTCGTGCCAGCTGGTTAGCTGGCATTCAAGGACCCACCTCAGTCATTATTTCAATCAATCAGTTATTGTTACATTGGCGGCGTCTGGCTGTGGTATATTGATGGTGAGGGTAAATAAATGTGAGCCTGGCTTTTTAGCAGCCTAGAATTTGTCAAAATAGGTGGTCTTTGTGCCCCGACAGCATGAGCAGTTTCTCAGTAAAATGTGTCACCTGATTGTAGGGGAAAAGAGGGTGTAAACACCGCTGATTTTTTTCTTCTTATAACAGGAGAATACTGATAAAATTTGGTACTGCTCAACTTAAATAATTTATGCGACTGATCCGCTGAAATTTGGCAGTCAGTTCACATTCGACTGGTAGTAGTGCCTTTTACGGGTTAGACTATTGGAGAAGCGCTAAAGATTGCAATTAATTTTATAGCAAATTTTATTAACACGGGAACACTCCACCTGTGATCCAGAAATGTGTTTCCTACTGTTACGGTAATAAGTTCCCAAAGTTTAGTATCAAGAAGTTTACTATGTCAGCCAGTGTTCACAACCATTAGGCACCAATTACACACAACCAATAACCAACAAAAACTACGCACCACCGAAAGAGTTCCATTAACTATCAAATTTTCGATAGTTTTTACTACTTTGTCTCGTCAGGTAAGAGTTATGCGACACACACACGCACAAACTGTCTTCCTACACAGCAACGATCGCTCCTATTTGAATTTCATTCCACTCTACTAGCCTCACAGTGGGCCTTAAGAAGTTATTAATCCTGTGGACTAAAATTCAAATAGGAGCTGATGTGTAGGAAGACAGTTTGTGCCTGCGTGCATGTGTGTGTCTCATAGCTTATGCCTGATGAAGCTAGACAGTAAAAACTATCGAAAATTTGCTAGTTTAGAAGAAACTGGCGTTCTTTTGGCGGTGTATCACAATGATTAGCAGCCTGAGTGTAAAAACCGTAGAGTCAGTCGAAGTTTCGAGCAGACCATCAGCATTTAGTCCATTACTTGGCAATACTGTATGTAGAGTATCATCCGGTCGGTAAACTCTGCATGCATACTACAATTTTCCGATACTGTGGTTTTAAAAAATTTTTACAGAACAGCTCTAAAAACAACTGAAAACCAGTTTTTGAGCAGATTTAAACCCCAACCACTATCCAGAGCTAAACCATGATCAAGAGCAAATTTTCGACTAACAAACAGCCTCCACCAAACATGTTAGTGCTGTACAGACGATTACTGCATTTGACAAGGCCTGCTGAACGGAGGGACGGCTTTCCATCTTCTTGTGAGCTGCAGGGAGGGTAGTTCATCTTTGTTTCTCATGTTGATCGAGATTGACTTGAGCGACCGTAGGGGATTCTCTGGCTGTACTCGAGTGAAACAGGGTGGTTGTTTTTTGCCATGCAATCTTGCATTGTGGGAAAAACGTGTGAATGCAGCTCGAGACTCACACCTACGGGCGCTTGTGTCCATCCCAATCAACAACCTGAGAAACGAAAATGAACTACTTGTTATGTTAAGGCTTACATAACTTAAACTAAGCTACGCCTAGTTAAATGAAGTGACCCGCACTAGGCTAATTAAATGGTTGGAGTGACATCGCACAAAAGGTGCGCTCCGTATTTATTAACAATGGTCACATGACCTAAGCCATGTGACAGGTTACAACACTGAAGACAGGTGACGTGAAGCGCCACCTGCTATTAGATATTACATTAGGTAATGTGGGTATCAAACACTACACTGCCCCTTACAAATTGAAAGCCATATATTAATTTAAATTACATTCTACTCTTTATGAGTAGTTTACATTAACCTTTCAATTTAATATCAACAACTAAAAATAAGGAATTTGAAAAACCTAAATTAGTCAACCCTAAAAAGAAACACAATTAGACACAACATAATAACTCAAGAGTATGATGCGATTCCGTAATGTTTTCAAATAGGTGTTGTCCAAAATGAGATCTATTTTCAAAACTGACTTCTCTTCAGGTGAAGACAAAATGAGAATACAGACCTGAAAAAATGAAAAAGACAGAGGACAGAAAATAGCAAATAATAATGGTCACAACAAACATTCAATTAAACCAGGTGTTAAAGGTTTTGACGTTTGGGTCGCGTCACTTCTCGTTGCGACCGCCTAAGAGGCTGCCTTTCACTAACAGACTCTCCAGAAAGTTTAGGAGAAGATCCCCTAGCCCCTACTGGGCGGACAGTTTTTCCGTTCGAGCTGCGGAAGGCTCATTGACGGACGGACACGAATGTTACGCTCAGTTGGGTTTGGCGATGTTAAACATGAAGTTAAAGTTGGCGGCGCAATACTAGATCGCTTTGCGTGCGCACGTGCACTCCCAGGATACTTCAACGGACTCGGCTGCTTGCTTGGACTCGCAGCTGGCTTTGACTCTGGCAGCGTGACGTCAGACGTCGTGTTTCGTGTGTTCGGAAGACTCAAACGTGGAGATACCGGAAACATCGGAGGGGGCGGAGATAAATTCCCTTGTACAGTAGATGTCAATGGTGGAATCCAGGGATCTGATTGGTTATTGGACGGAAAATCAACGGAGCCCCACCCCTCCTGAAAACTTGGTTGCATCGACAAATCAGCTGATCGCAATTGATCGCGATGACGAATCCAAACGAGGTTGTCACGTGTAACAATGCTGAATTTCAGGCCACCCAACTCATAAGTTATGCACGCAGAAATCCAGGGAAACGATTTGACACGATAATCTTTCGCCCACACAACTTCGCCGATTCTGAACGAATTATCAGCGTGTCTTAATGAACGACGGACTTGACGACGTTGGCTTTCTTCTACACGGGCACGCCTATCAACTATCAGTAAGTCGAGTCGAGTTCTCATTTGCCTACCGAACATTAATTTGAACGGGGTTTCATTTGTGGTTACGTGAGGGGTAGCACGAGTAGTGAATAGATAACGCTGCAACGCAATTTCGTGTGGTACACCAGACGCACATTCACATTTGTAAATTTGTTTGAAATTTTTACTTGTGATTCAATTTGACCATTCGTTGCGGGAAAAAACGGTGCACTAAATAAGTGACGAATGCCACATTCTTGCATATAGACTTTAAATTCTAATGACGTAAATTGGGCCGCATTATCTGAAACCAGCAATTTACAGTACCCCATTAATGCAAATAATTCCCTAAGCTTTTCAATAACTTTACAGGAAGTTGCAATTTTCATTTCGTATACAAATGGGTACTTAGAATAAGCATCAATTAACAGCATAAACATTTTTCCTTCCAGTGGTCCAGCAAAATCAATGTGAACCCTGTCCCAGGGACGGACTGGCCACTCCCAAGAATGCTTTCTATGCGGCAAATTGTGCAGTTTAACAGTTTGACAAATGGTGCACGTTTTAACTACTCGTTCTAAATCTTCATCTATTTTAGGCCACCAAACCTTAGACCTAGCTAAAGCCTTAATACGAACAATTCCAACATGTCCTACATGCAATTCTGTTAGAATTTGTGCACGCAGGGCACTAGGAATTATTATTCTTATCCCCCAAAATAGAACATCATTATCAATTGAAATTTCGTTCTTGCGCTGAAAAAAAGGTTTAAGTTCGTCACTGTCAATTTTATCTGGCCATCCAGACTGCGTGTAACGAAAAACTTGTGACAGAATTCTATCACGACGTGTCAGTTTTTCTAACTGGCCACCCAAAACCGGCAGTGACAGAACTTGTTGCATGTTCATTTCAGTATAAGGGTCAGGCTTACTGGACAATTCACAAGTCAAGGGCAAACGAGAAAGACTATCCGCTGTTAGGTTTATTTTGCCCGGGATGTGTTGCAAATCATAAGAATAGGCATTCAGGAACAGGGCCCAGCGCTGGATACGAGAGGCCGCCATCACCGGAATTCCTACGTTATTTCCAAAAATCCAGAGCAACGCTTTCTGATCTGTCTGGAGTGTAAATTTCTGCCCGTACAAATATTGATGAAACCTTTTGACTCCGAACACTATAGCTAATGCTTCTTTATCAAATTGAGCATAGGAACTTTCCACTTTAGACAAGCACCTTGAAGCAAACGCTATAGGTCGGTCCTCACCAGATGGCAGCACATGCATAAGGACTGAACCCACGCCCCAGGGGGACGCGTCACAGGCTACTTAAGAGGCAATTGCGTCAAGAACTTCTGGTAGGTTATGAATGCCATCTTTGTCAATGCTACAGCCTAAATACTTCAGTTCAGACTTGTTTAACTTACATTTGGCTTTCTTCAGTCTCACTCCCCCATCCTGTAAGGCCGCTAAGACTTTCATTAAGGCCTTATCATGCTCAGCGCCCTTCCCCGCAACCAGTACATCGTCGTAAAACGGCTTAGTTTTAGAGAAATCTTTCAACAGTATTTCCATCCTTTTTTGAAAAATACCTGGAGCGCTCGCAAGGCCAAAAGGCACACGTTGCCACTGAAACAACCAAAGATGAGTATTCACAGTAAGCAGAGACTTGGAGGATTCCTCTAACTCCATTTGAAGAAATGCGTCCGACAAGTCTATCAAAGAAAATGTGTCGCAGCCAGCTAGTTCGCTAAACAAATCCTCAGCACGCGGAACGGGAAAGTATTCAATAACTATTTCTGGGTTTACTGTAACACTGTAGTCTCCGACAATTCTCACATCGCCATTGGGTTTGTGAACCAGCACTACCGGCGTTGCCCACGAACTACAGTTTACAGGCTTAAGAATTCCCTCCCGCACCAAGCGCTTAATTTCAGCTTCGACCTTGCTTCTCATGGAGAGCGGCACAGGCCGGGCTTTCATGAATCTAGGCTTTGCATCGGGTTTTAAAGTAACCTCTGCTTTGAAATCTTTAAATTTTCCTGTGCCAGGTTTAAAAAGCTCAGGAAAATGGTCAAAAATTTCTACTTTAGAGTTTGATTTAACCGAATCGTCAAAAGTTACAGAGTCGGCATTAAGAAATTGATCAAGTGTGACGCGAAATTCTTTAATCCAAGATTTGCCAAATAAAGCTGGTTGTTCCCCAGGCGCAATAATAGCGTCAAGGTATTTAACTTGGCCATTATATTTAACCTTAAAGTTAACAACACCTAAAGGCTTAGCAACTTCACCTAGCCAAGAACGCAGGGTGATAGCTGTATCTTTTAACTTTAATTTGCTGAAATGCTTATGAAACCAGCTCTGGGGTAAGATTGTCGCATCACAACCAGTATCCAATTCAAAGGGTAACTCAACATCATTAAGTAAACATTTTACAATCCACTTTGAACTTTTAACAGAATTGACAACAAGACCATGAATACTAGATTCAAAGCTGGAATCAGAACTCAATTCTGAACTAATACAAGACTGCTCTGAACTAGGGTAACTATCGGGATTATTTTCGACATAGTTAGTGGCTTTTTTTTCCATATTTATGGTTGCCTTTACTTTTACTATGTCTACCCGAATTCTTTTGTTGCGGAACTCGGGCTTACCACTTGGTTTACCAGAATTTACTTTAGAAGTACAAGCGATAGCCAGATGACCCTTTGAGCCGCAGACGTCGCAAACATAATCCTTGTACTTACATTGTGGACGAATATGCCCACGAGAGGCACAAGCATGACATTTGACACCCGAACGATTACTTTTAGGTCCCCTAGGATCAGAGTTAACTTTAAAACTGTTAGCGTTGAAACCAGATTTGAACCCAACTACATTTTTATCTGCAGCTTCAGCAGCTAAAGCGAATTTACATGCATCTTCAAAAGACAAATCATCAGCTTTAGATAATAATTCTTTCTGAGTTGCCTCGGAAGTAATGCCAGCCACCAGTCGGTCTCGCAAAGCTTCCTTAAGAAAGGTATCAGGGTATTTACAATATCTGGTTAAACGTTTCAGTTCGCTAATATAATTAGCTAAGGGTTCACCTGGATGTTGGTCTCTACGACCAAAACGAAAACACTCCCCAATCACTCCAGGGGGAGGGTCCAAGTTTGCTTTAACAAGATCAACTAATTCAGCAAATGTTTTCTCACAATGCTTATTAGGTGAGCATAAACTATTCATCAAAAGATAAGTCTTTTTACCAACACTTGAGAGTAAAGTAGCTACTTTTTTAGTGTCAGCTACATCATTTGCAACAAAATACTGCTTTAACCTTGCAATATAAAGTGACCAGGTGTCAGTTTCAGCATCGAAACTTTCAAAACGCTTAGAACCATAGTGCAATTTAAATTTGAACTTAAATAAATTACGGCAAACAGTAAGATAGCAAATCTTAAACCTGTATAATTCATAGGCCTAATAATTTTAATTATCAATGCAATTCATAGAAATTCTTATAAATTGAAGAAAACTCCAAGGTAACCAGTGAAATTTTAGTTACTTAAATAAGACTTACAATTCTTAACCCATCAGCAGAATAGGCTTAAATTTAATTGAACAAATCAATTATTCAAATGAGTATTAAAAATGTTACTCAATACAATGTAATCATTTTGCACTGATATTTAAGTAAACCAATATTACTTAGAATTATGACATAATCAATTTAATTCTAGCATTGATTTAAACATTAATTGGTTACAAACAATAATAATTCATAACCTGAAAATAGCACAATACTAACAAACTGAATTAGTATTAAATTCATAGTTTAAACAAACGGAAAAATTCCGCAAATCTCGTAGCTTTAAAGCTTAAAAAGCATTAAACCCAATTTAGGAGCACAACGCGTTGACTACTCATGCTACCCCCAACCCAACTGAGCGTTACGAACTGGAGCAGTAGCACAAAATTAGCAGCCATACGAGTTGAAAAGTAACAATTAAAGACCAGTCCAGGCGCAACACTGAACTTGGCTTACAGTACCTTTACTGTTGAACTTGGAAATTACAACGAGTACCACCAGTGTTGAAGGAAAACCGACGTCTCAACCTCAACGTCGGAAATGTGGCCCCAGTTGTCCAGAAGGAACCTTTGTTGTCAAAACAACGACGGTGAAGGAAGAGAACCAAATCCAACCATCTTCTAGACGTCCAGGGAAGGTAAACATAACTTGCTTATTCTTAATTTTAATCTAGTTAATTTTAAGAAAAAGACTTTAAAATTTGACATAAATGCTGGGCTCTCACAGCTCGTCGCCATTGTTATGTTAAGGCTTACATAACTTAAACTAAGCTACGCCTAGTTAAATGAAGTGACCCGCACTAGGCTAATTAAATGGTTGGAGTGACATCGCACAAAAGGTGCGCTCCGTATTTATTAACAATGGTCACATGACCTAAGCCATGTGACAGGTTACAACACTGAAGACAGGTGACGTGAAGCGCCACCTGCTATTAGGTATATATTACATTAGGTAATGTGGGTATCAAACACTACACTACTGATGAACATTCAGCCCCCTGCCTATCCATACTGCAACTGGTCCATCCAAAGACAGCTCACAAGAAGTTTGAAACCAGATCTAAATAACAGTCTCCAACAACACAAACTTACGAGCTTGACTAACACTAACGTGTTAAACACACTCAAACCTTACCTTTCTCTTAAAAGTTATTTTAATTTCATAAAACAAACAGTTGTCATACTTTTTTTCAGCTAATAGGGTCTACTGAAACTTTCAGGCTACTTGTGTGAGCTCGGTTTACTTTGAGAGATTGAAATAGGGGCCTTTGTATGCTCTTGAAGTTCTTGACACATTTGCTCAAATATTCATGCTAACTAACTGGTTAGCTGACATATTGGTGAACACAAACAGCTTATTGGAAAAACATAGATGCAGTTCATACTGTGAAATCAACTCATAAATTTACAAGGCAAAGTGCTTGTCTATGTTGTGAAAGCCTACGAACATTTACTTTAGGTAATTTTATGAACAGCTTGTGGAGAGGAGTCAGCTCTGTTCAGGAGAACTTGAAGGTGTTTGCAAATTAGGAACTGCTGAAATGTTGGAAAACAGTGTGGCCTACTTTCCAATCTTGCACACTCAAGGACGCACGGAGCAGGGACTTGACTTGCACATCATCCTAAAAGGACCTGCGGAACGATAAAAAGAAAATGTTAATGTAATCTTTCGAAGTCTTTGCCGCAATGGATACTGAATATTATGCTTATTAAATTTTTTTACCGACTTGATGATCAATTCTTCGGCAGCAGAAGTGTTATTAGTCGTTCAAACGAAGAGGAAAATTGCCGACCAACGTTATCAACATCCGGGTTTTACTAATGTATAGCTAAGCTAAGCACGAAACAATATGTATTTAATATGCAGCACATGATTCTCCATAGGCCAGCATTAAAAAATATTTGAAAAAAAAATTTACAAAAAAAATCTTTTTTCGACCTAGGCCTACCGACCTATAACAATATATCGGTTTAAAATTTCACACTAGAATGTTTTTTTAAGAACTTGACTAAATTTTAACTGTCTTTGATGTTTGAGCCTACATCATAAGGCCTACCGTGTATTAGTTTTTTGCTGATGACAATTAAATGTCACAATTCATTTCTTAATTAGGCTATTCAAGACAAACCAAAAATATTAAGAAAAGATGGGTATGGAGCTAGAAATTTAAACTTATAACTTGGTATCTTTGTAACAACATAAATGTGTCCAAGTCCCAAGCCTCCCCTTCTCCCATTCCCCAAAATGAGAAAGGTAGCCTATGGTTTCAAAACCACTACCTCTAGGATAGTATCTAGTATTGTGAAGAGTAACGACTAGGCTAGTGTAATACACCAATTTGCCACTAATTAACACTAATTTCTTGACACTAGTTTGCTGCTGTACTGTCGTCATTCTGACGACTACACAGAAAGTTTAAGATCGCCAGACAATTAAAGTTAATGCCATGTGACGACTGGCCACTGCCAATCTTGATCAATCTCTATCCATCAGGGGTGGCGCCACCGGGGGGGGAGGAGGGGCCGCAGAATTTAACCCCGCATATTCTTGGCCTAAAAAAAGGGAAATTGTCCCCTACGTTACAAGTCGAGCAGGCCTAATGGAAGTTCTTGTATATCGTTCTATACCCTGGGGAAGGGGAGGAACTCTTTTATTTTTTCAGTTTCTGCGTAATCTAACAAAATCATATTTCCTAGGCAGTGTGCAACTAGCCTAAAAAATGTGTTTGTCTGCAGGCTATACTGTGCTTGCTCATTCTGGAGTGTTTTTTTTTTCTTTAATGAAGGTAGTATTATTACAAATTTGAGGCAAGTTTTATTTTCTAATAAAAATATTGGGGCAACTTCCACACAGTCCCATCTTTTTCTGAATCCCATTGGAGCCTACCCACTAAGTCAGGGGTATCCAAATTGCGGCCCAGTGGCCAAATGCGGCCCGTGAAGCACTTTTGTCCGCCCGTGCTTTATTTTCCCCTTTTCAATTATTTATCCTTTAGAAGGTATATTTTCTGTTTCCCTGAGTGAAGCAAAGGTTACTTTTTCGAAACCAGGAAGATCTGGACTTCGTTCAGGAATGGCTGATAAGCATCTGCATGCACTACTTCGTGTTGGAGTTTCCTTTTTAAATCTCAACATGGATAAATTGCTAAGTGAGAAGTAAGCACATAGTTTCCAACAGTAGTGCCCGGGGGATAAGAAAGTTTAGTGAGGACGCATGCACTACTTCGTGTTGGAGTTTCCTTTTTAAATCTCAACATGGATAAATTGCTAAGTGAGAAGTAAGCTCATAGTTTCCAACAGTAGTACCCGGGGGATAAGAAAGTTTAGTGAGGACGAACTGTAACTTTGGGGAGGAGTGGAAAACTGTTATCTTAATTTACAAAAACACAACATAACCAGTGTTTGGTATTGGGGCTAGGGCACTCCTTACTACACCCGGGAGGGGGTGGGAGATAGACACTGGTGGAGCCCACTACGGCCAGGTAGGAAAAATCCGGAAAAAAAAGAAAAAAAATATGAAACTCTGCTATATGGCTCTCATTTACAAAAGTTGGAACCCTGCATCAAGTCAGCAAGTATGCTGGGACCCAGGGCCAAAAAATTCGATGTGGGGGCTTCTTCCAACCAAAATTTGACGAAAAACTGGCTGGGTCTTGGTCGGAAATATTAGCAGGTCGGACGAAATTACCAAAGCTAGGGGCTGGGAGGGGGGGGGGGAGTGGGAAAAGAAAAATATTCACTAGATAAAACTGGAGATCTACTCCGGAATCACTCCCCCCCTCTTAATATATACTTTTCTCGTTAATTAAGCCATTGCTCCGTATTGTTAGGTCATTGCTCCGTTCTATTTCTGAATGCAGGCCAGTAATTGACTCATTCCATTTTACCGTCACTGGCAATCATATAATTTTAAAAACAACCTGATAAGTTTAAAAACTTAATGAAATTTTAAAAAACGGCTCACCTGTACGAATTCCAGGGTAGGTCTGCTTGTTTACTTTTGCGGGGATTATGGTGTCTTGAAGTACGGTGACTCTGGAAGCAGACGAACTTAGCATAGTTGTGAAATACTGCACCATTTTCGAGTGGCTGATAATGAATTAACAACCTTTAACAGGCGTTAGGAATACATTTTGTATTACAAAAACCGTCTGGACTTTGGTGATCGCAGAAACTTGGATGATTACTGCGTTACGGTAGAAACACGTCAACGATCGGCCTTGTCTGGTCGAAAACTAATTGATCGAATCCACGAATTCCTGAAAATAGTCTCCAATTGTCTTTGAACTTGATGGAATGTATGTAGTTTTTAAAACAATTGGTGGTATGTCGACTCAAGATTGAAGTGGACTTGATTTGACGGGAGTCAGCCACCCTCGAAGCACCGTATGTTTTTAAGTCCGCTATATTTGACTGGGTTGAAGCGAGGACTCATCTTAAAAGGCCGGAGGAGGCCCTACAAGACGGGAGGCATTTGTGGACGCGCTGAAGTTGCTCGCAATGAAATCCGATTTGCTATATTAAAATGATTATATTTTTTAGTTGTTTATTAATTTTTATGGAACATTTTTATGAAGTTTAAAACAATAATAATAAAACCGTAGTAGTTTACTTTTGATTTTGTTTATATTTCATAATGAATGTTTTATCATTTACCGGCTCCTGGTATTCAGAATTCTGGTATTCAGGACAGTTGAGGCCTGCACGCGGTGCTGAAATCGTGGAAATCGCGAAACGGCTCGTGACTGTCATCCCAAAAGAAACAAACATGTTCATTTTTTCGTGTTCACTCCAAATCCCAGTGTCCAGTTGTCAAGGTAAGCATTCGCTTGGATTTGGTTCTGGTGTAGAAATGCCAGGACTGGTTTTAGTACCACGGTGAAAACTCTTGGTGCTGGGGTTAAGCCGAAAGGGAGACCGTAGAATTTGTAGACCTTTCAGTTGTAGATTAATCGGAAATAGTGGGTTATTGCTGGATGGAGTGGGATGTGAAGATATGCATCTTCGAGGTTGATCGATACTGTCCAATCGTTTTGTTGAAAAGGTTGACGGATTGATTCGAGAGTTTCCATTTTGAAGTGGTCATTTGAAATGAATTTGTTGAGAGGTTTCATGTTGAAATGAGCCGAAGGCCTTCTGATTTCTTTGGTCGGGTGAAGATTGTGCCGTAAAATCCTGGACCTAGATTGTGTCATTCATTGATGGCTTTCTTTTGAAGAAGCTGTGATATTTCGAGTGAAAGTGTTTCTGTGACTGATGGTGTGAATTCCCATGGTTGGGAGGGCGCCAGAAGAGGTTTTGCGAGGAAAGTTGGACGAAAGCCGTGTTTGATGATCGAAAGGATATCCATGTTTCGGGTTATTTTCTCCCAAGCCGGTAAGAAATGGTGGAGTCTTGCACCGACTGGGAAGCAGGAAAAACGAAGGGCGTCATTGTTGGCTTCTCGAAAAGGAGCTTCTGCCCCTGGTGATGAGAAGCAGCTGCGGCGGTCGTCAGTCGATGCTCGCTTATGTTGTGTGCGTTGGTTGGAAGGTGAAGGTGGTCATGCCGAAAAGGCTGCTGTTTGTAGTGAGAGCTGGGGTTTTCATCCTTTCGGTTGATAGCCGAAGGGGGGGGGGGGTAGGCTTGTTCCAATCTTCAGATGGTGGGCAAGGGGTTGACTTGTTCCTTTGAAAGGGACGATTCTGCATTTGTTGTTTCGGTTTTGATTTCCGGGAGACGACGAGATGTGGGGCGAGGGTTTGGATTAGGCCCCAAAAGAGGGTGTCTGACACATGGATCGGTTGATAGCTGTGTCTGACTCATGGATTGCTTGGTTGCAAAGGCAGTGTCTAGTTGAAACGTTTAGAATGTTTGTACAATTTAGTGCAATTTTTCGAAGAAGAAGGGTGTTGTTAAAGAGAGCTCTTGTGGCCCAATTTAATGAATGATACGTAGCGAAGCTGGCTTTCTGGAAGGGTTGTGAGATGAGCGAAGAAAGTTTGTGAATCTCGTCAGGGCTAACATCAGTTGAAAGCTTCTCACACAGGGCATTGACGGCCGTGTTTAGGGCGTCAGACCTGGAGCTGTGTTTTCAGGCATGAGTGTGGAGCGGGAGGCTCTTTGTCCAAAATTAGTGGTTCTCCTTTCCCTAGCAGGAAGAGCCGAAAGGAGGCATATCAGGAGGGTTGTCGATTGTCCTAGAAGACTGCAAGGTTTGGACTAACGGTCCCGAAGGGCGGAGCCAAAATCTGTCTTTAGACCTCTGTTGATCGTGGGAGCATTGGCGGATTGCGATGGCTTGTATAGTAATCAATCTGGTACAGTTTCTTCAACCGTCTTGAGAAGGGAGGCCAAGGGAATGGTTGGTTTATCATTGCGTTCATCGTTAAAGTGAATTTTCTCGTGCGACGAAGGGGGAGTTTGAGCCGGGAATAAAGGCGTTTTGGGTGCAGAAGGAGTCGCCGGAGCCTCGGTGGGTTTTTGTTTCTTGGCTGCATTGGGAGAGAACTGAGCAGTACGCTTTCGGCTTTCTTGACTAGCAGTGGAGGCAACCCAGTCTTGTGTGCCAGCCTGGTGGGCAGAAGACGTGCAAGATGGAGGTGGCATCATCTCATTGGAGTGATTCTAAAAGGTGGATTCCACTAGTTCATGTACTTCGGAACGGGATACACCCCTTCAGGAAGAATTGGACGACAGATCCAAGGGGGAGTTTGGTGCAGGCGAGCGGTCAGAAGTGGCGACGGCAAGGCGATAACTCCTTTTGCCTCTCGGTAGGAGTCTCTTGCATAGAGGAGATCCTTCTCAAGGGCCGAAAAGTCAGGACCGGGATGAGTCTGTTGACTGGGTCGAGGCGAAGCGAGGACTCATCTTGAAAGTCCGATGGAGGGCGGACGTTGGCAGCCAGGTCGAGTGCAGAGACCCAACGGTCGCCGACGACGAAGGATTGAACTGGAGCATAAGAGTGAGCAGCCATTGAAGCGGAGTCTATAAAACTCCAAACTCCAACTTGCGAAAGGTCAGGAAACAGGAGCGAGGTGACGGGATAATGAATGTCGAAAGCATTCACGCTCTCACTGGGCTGCGGCTATACACAGCTGAGAAACCTTCAGGGAAACATTCTATTGAGGACAAATTAATGCTAAAATTAACAAGGTTAAGATGTTTCGGCAACAAGAAACATAATTGGTAAACCATTTATTTTCAATCGGATGACTGGTTTGGAGTCTAGAAGCAAAAAAACTGTTTTTTTTTGGTCGCCGTTTTTGGACATGTTGAATTTCGGGCTTAAGAGCAGAAATTACACTTGGCACCAGGCAGATCAGATTGTTCAAATTAGGATAAAAACCTCCCGGTGTCCAAATGTCTCGACACTCGGTGTTGAACTCATTTTAGAGTGCCTTTCTGGTGAAGGCGTCCTGTCTACAATGACCACATGAGGCATTTATGTTTCGAGAATGTAGGGAATTAGTTTCATTTAATTATTATGGTAACTACTGCACTAATTAAGTTGTTCTAGGGCTCGTTTGAAGGAAGAAATTTAAAGCTAAAACATTTATGTGAATGCTAATAGTAACGTATTTAACGGTTCGCCATTAAATTACAGAAGGATGCTATAAAAGTAGTAATTTTTCGTGTATTTTATAGGCCTGTAGCTACGAAACCATTTAAGTTATCGTAATGACTTCCGTGACATAATATATTCTACACTTTACTGTCTTTCACTGGAAAATAAAAGAAAATTAAAATCAGTCCAGTAGGTCCAGATATATTTGGATTTATTACCGTCCTTGTTTTCCAGAAGTTGACGACGTCGTAAACCCTAATGTAGTCACTTCCGGTCGTCACTGCCCTTCCAGAATGGATACTTGTGATACTAGAAACCACTCCACAAAGTGTCGGCTTTTCTGAATAAAGAACACTATTTTTTGATTTTTAGGCCATTAGCTCCTAGACTAATAACTTTTAGTAAGATGGGGTACTACAGTAAGTTTTAGTGGAAATTTTTCCTGGGGGCCTTTTTAATGTCTTTTTACCCTTTTCACCTCCTTTCTTAACCTTTTTTGCCCTTTTCAAGCTTCTTTAAGGCCTTTAGGCCCGTTCTCAGGCACTGCCACACCACCAAAAGTCGGTAGAAAAGACCATTTTTTAAACAAAAAGGGCAGGTGCAATGCCCCCCCAATATTCTGTTGGAAAAAAGGACATTTTGCCAGCCCCCTGGTTGGCCGGCTAAAAATGGTTTCTTTTTTCTTACATACTTACTTGGTAATTTAACATTACATTCTTCGAATGTGATGTTCCCCTGGAGATTACTTCCGGTGCGCGGACGCCTGCTTACATGTCCCACCGTGCATGCGCAGCACGGTCATCCCTTATAAAAGCGAGAGCGGAGACGCTTTCGGCATTCATTTTACTCTCAATGTGTTAGGTGGAGACTCAAGAGGGGAGGCAGGTTGGTAGTTAGGTTAAGTATGTCTTAAGCAAAAAGAAACCATATTTAGCCGGCAACCAGAGGGCCGGCAAAATGTCATTTCTTTATTGCCAAAACAACTTAACCTAACTTTACCAGTTGACCTCGTTGAAGCAGGTGGCGGGCACCGCCTGGATGAGCGCCCCGGGATGCAAGCAGGCTTCTCCCCATGAATTCTTTATCTGAAAGAGAAAAATTCGCACTTTATTCAGACCAATGGAAGTGAACAGGAATCTGGCCTCTTTCGTAGGAATTGGTGGCCCTGAAAACTACCGTTGTTTGAGGGTCTTGTTTCTGGCTGGATGGAACTTGCTTCTGCTTCGTTCTGAGTGCTTAAGGGGGCTTAACCACGGTTCTGGCTGCGACGATTGGTCCCAGCCGGAGTAGTCTGGATTCATCCTTTGACATGTCTCCCAGGTGGTGAGACGTGAATGTTTACTGGTGGGGCCATGATGCTGCTGCCAGGATTTCTTCAATTGGGGTGGCGTTGTGGTGGGCCCATGATGTGGAGATTGCTCTCACTTTATGCGCCGTTATTCTCATGCTCTTGCTCGATTCGTGTTTGTCATAACCTGCTTCAATTGTTTTCTTGATCCAACGTGATACCATAGCGGCTGTTGTTTCGCCGGTTTGGAGATCCACAGGGAGGAACAGTGGTTTGTACCTCTTCGTATGTCATCGTGCTGCATGCGAGCTAGGTAGGGCTCTTACTGTGCAGAGGAGATGCTCGGGTTCGTTCCCAAAGAGGTTTGAGAGGGCTGGGAACATTATTGGTTTCGATGGTTCAGACGGTTTTTGCGTTTTGGCTCTGAAGGATGCTCTAGGGAAGAGTGTGACGGAGGAGAAGTTCGGGCCAAAGATGCAGTATGCTGGGTCCGCGGAGAGGGCTTGAATCTCGGAGCATCTTGATTTAGGCCAGGGCAGTTGTGTTGTCGGCCTGGATCTGTATAACCTTGTCTTGGCTTAGGTGAAGGAAGTGTTAAAGAGCAAGAAGGATCGCTCGGAGTTCCAATACATTGATGTGATCTTTGCAGAGGCGGGCCAAAGGCCGGAGTTTTCCAGGTTGTTTAGGTGCGTGCACCAGCCAGTTTTTGACGCATCCGTGAAGATCAGGAGGTCTGGAGGAGGCTCCTGTTGAGGGTGGGATTTTGACAAGTTCATGACGTCTGACCACCAGAGAAGGGACTCAAAGGGGAAGGCCTCGTTGAACGGGATCTGTTTGTCCAGAGTGCTCTAGTCGATGGAGTGGTGGTCTATCCAGTAATGATGGAAGGGTCTTACCATCCACCGTCCGTATGGAACTAGGTTGGTCATTGCGTCCATCTTCCCGATGAGGGAGTTCAGCTCACGGGCAAAGTAGTTTGGCTGCAGACGGAAGAGTCGGATGTGACGTAAGAGGCCTTCTATACGTTCCGGTAATGAGGAAATTGATGCCGATCGAAGGTTGGATGCTGCTCCGAGGAACGTGAAGACTTGGGCTGGGAGGAGGCGTGATTTTGACAAATTTATGCCGAAACCTAGACTATTCAATAAGGAGATGGTTCTGCCCATGTCGGATTCCAGTCTGGGAGGGTCTGCGTTGTTGAAGTCCCAGTCGTCGAGGTAGGCGTTGGCCTCAATTTGGTGCTGATGAAGGTGTGCCAATATTGGTTTTAGGACTAGGGTGAAAATTCTTGGGGCTGCATTTAGTCTGAAGGGAAGGCAGCGGAATTCATAGACTTTTTGGTCTTCGATGAAACGAAAGTAACGGGTTATTGCCGGATGAAGAGGGACCTGGAGGTAAGCGTCTTCCAGGTCGATGGTGATTGTCCAGTCGTTTTATTTAAACGAGAGTCGGATGAAGTCGAGAGTTTCCATCTTGAAGTGTTCGTTGTGAATGAATTTGTTGAGAGGTTTCCCGGTGAAGATCAGACGAAAGCATCCTGATTTTTTGGGTCGGGTGAAGATTGAACTGTAAAAGCCTGGGCCCGGGTTGTGTCGTTGCCGAATCGCCGCTTTCCGCAGTAGTTCAGAGACTTCGTGCGACAGGGACTTGTCATTTGGGGTGAGAAGTTCCATGGAGGGGATGGCAACAGCGGTGGACGATGTAGAAACATCAGGCAAAAGCCGTTCCTATTTATCGAAAGGACTTCTAGATGGGGAGTCAGATTTCGCCAGGTTGGGAAAAAGTGGCGTAGTCTGGCCCCGACGGGGAGGCCAGCTAGACACAAGGCGTCATTGTTGATTTCTGCGGTATGTACTTCTGCCCCCGGGAGATGAGACACGGCTCCTTCGGTCGGAGGTGGCGGTGCATTTCTGTTGGGAGCGTTGGCCGGTGCGGGAGTGAGGAGCATTGGTCTGAAAGGGCTGTTGGTTTCGTGGTTGAGGGGCAGCAGTGTCGTTCAGGCGATTAGAGTTAGTTGCTGCCGGGTTTTTGTGCCAGTTGTCTGAAGGGCGAGGGTTGGTTTGCTTGTACTTCGAGAATTGTTGGAAGTCGTCGATTGCTTTTGCGGTTTTGTCTTCCTCGAGACGTCAAGATATGGTGCGAGTGTCGGAATTAGACTGTGGAAGAGCGTGTCTGACTCGTGAATTGGTTGGTTTATGACCCGATGTCGTGTGGAGACATGCAGGTTGTTTGCGGACGACAAGGCTATGTCGCGAAGGAGAAGCGTGTTGTTGAACAGCGCCTTGTCGCCCAGTTCATGGCCTTATATGTGTCAAAGTTGGGTGTTTGGAAGAGCTGCAAAATCAGGGATGACAGGTTCTTGATCTCTTCCGGGGTGACGTCGGACGAAAGCTTCTCGCATAATGCGCTGATGGCCGTGTAGAGGAAGTCAGCTTGAGAGGCCGCATGAAGGCTCAACCGAAGGCATTTGTCGTTTTCGTATAGAACGAAAGTAGGGACGTCAGCTTTCTTGGGGATCGAATGCAGTTCCGAAGTCCATTTTGATTTCACTGCATACAAACTTGCATTCCGAGTAGGTATTAAAGTTGCGTGGGTTGGTAGCGCCCTCACCGAAGGAACGGAAAAACCTGTTCTGACGGCCGGGACGCAGGGCTGGGGGTTCTTTATCCAGAACGAGGGGATCGCCCTTGCTGAGAAGAGAGCCTTCGTTGCGGAGAAGACACGTAAGGAGTGACGTCGATTGGCCATGGTGTCAGCGGGCTTGGCGTCTTTGTCCCGTAAGGTAAATCCAAGGCCGGTCTTCAGACTGCGGTTGATGGCAAGGGTATCTGACGTCTGGGAGGGCTTGAAAAGGAAACAGTCCGGGTCTGTTTGCTCGATGGACTTTAAGAGAGCTGCGAGCGACAAGATGGATACGTCAGAAGTGTCATCCGGAAACCTGATGCGCTTCTCGGCTACAAGGGCAGGCGATAGGGATGACAGTGTGTCGTCCGGTTTGTGCTTGGATGACGTGGCCGGAGGAGAGGAAGTGACACGCTTGTGTCCTTCGTGGCTTGATGTGGACGCAACCCAGTCTTGTGTGCGAGCCTTGCGTACCGATGACGTACAGGAGGGAGGCGGCATCGGATTGTCTTGAAGGTGTCGGACGGTATCATGGACGATTTCACGTACGACACTGCGGCTGACGCTGCGGCCTTTCCGGGCAGAGTTGGATGACAGGTCGAATGGCGAGTTCCGGTCCAGAGAGCGGGAAAGTGTCGCACGGCGGAGATTCCGTTTGGCTGTACAGTAGATCGTGCTGGAGGGACGACAGATCTGTTATATTTAACTACCTTACTTGCTAGTGAAAGAAGATTCCGAAGG
>JAHWFP010189676.1:16778-28531 GCA_023313725.1 Lithobius niger | reverse complement strand
ATTATGTAAGAACCAAGAAAAGGGGGAAAACTATTTTGCCCCAACAAGATCCAAAGGGGCGGGAGGCAGCGTGCGCTGATCCGGGAGAAGTGGAGAGTCAGACGAAATGACAGCAGGAGCAGGCGTGACATCGAGTGGTGTCATGCGGGCTGGTTCGTCAGCAGCGAGGTCGAGGGAGGATGCCCAGCGGTGCCAAGATCGAAGTGAGCAAGAGCACGAGGATGCACGGTGGACGAATAGGGAGCTTCAGAAGCGGTGGCCATCTTCGACGTGGAATCCTATTTCCCAAAACGACAGTCGTGAAATCGAAGAACGAGGTGGCCCGGAGACCCCTCTGGAAGAAAATGAATGCGGAAAGCGTCTCCGCTCTCGCTTCTATAAGGGAGGAACATGCAAACGCGGTGGGACATGCAAGCAGGCGTCCGCGCACCAGAAGAAACCTCCAGGGGAACATCACATTCGATGAATGTAATGCTAAATTACCAGGTTAAGTTGTTTTGGCAATAAAGAAACATAATTCTATAGTGTGTTCGTCTGCTATAAATTTGCCAGGGGGACGGGCCCCCCCCCCCCCCCCATAAATTTGCATAACAGCATACAAATAAGAAAGTAAGTGCCACTTTTTTTACTGGAAACTTGCACATTGGGAAGGGCGAAAATATTCAAAATAGTGCGCCAACACCGCCCCCTCCCACATATCCTGCAGAACAACCTGTAAAAGAAAGCTTACTTTGAAGCAAATAGGGTATCAAACCACAAGGGGTTATTTGACATGTTCGAAAATACATGTTTTGTACCACGTTTCTTACTAGTTATATAAACCTATCCATCGCGTTTAAGCACCCCTCTCCCATAAAGATAAATGGAACCACTGGATGCTTATGAGTGATACGGAGAGCGCTGTATTGGATAAGAGAGTCTAATATCCCTTCTACTCTTCAAACAAGTAATGCACCAAATCCATATTGACCTCATCAAAAGCGAACCTGGTATGGCTAGCTAAGTGTGGATCACATTTATTTTTATTTTGGTGGACTACTCTGGCCTTGTTATACTTCTTTGCATTAAATGACGGGGAATATGTTGTTCCAATCATGATAGTGTTAAAAGAAGCATTTCATACATCTGACAAAGATATTCTATCTAAAAAATTCTTAATCTTGGTGTGAAAGGGAAAAATACTGAATATTATCGTGAATTATTATCTAAGCATTAAAAAGGAAAAATCGATAATTTTGATGTTTTTGCATTTTTCCATATTTAAACTCTTTTCTAGATAGAGAATGGGTGTCAAAGATGAAATTTAAGATTCATTGTCAATAAAACACTGTCAATTTAGGCATATAAGGAAAGGCATTAATTCCATCTCTAAATAATGCTTATATTCTACCTTTTCTGAATAATTGCAGATGATTCTACTTCACCATGTCGTGCTTCCATGCAAAATGTGCCGCAAGCAGGAAGTCTTCGATCAATATTGGTCCCAAGTTGGAATCGCAAGCACTGCCCATTGGCTGATTTTGCACGTTCTTCTCCAGCTCCTGAGAAACCCCACATAGAATTTTATCCGAATTTTCCTCTTGGTTCTACAAGATTAGAGTTAGGAGGAGCACCGGATTTGTGTGATCAGGTTTGCTAGCATAATACGTTACCAGTTGTTAATTCCATCGAATAATTTTAACTCCCAGTAAAATATTTAATCCCTTATTTAAGATGCAGGTAGGTAATATCCATCCAAAACCAAAACTGGTAAGAGAAGCCGCCAAGTTTACAAAAAGGGTCGGCCTTTCAAAGTAGTGATATCATTCAAACAGGGAAAGATCGCCAAGGTTAATCTTATTAGCCAAGTTAATCGCACCTACTAATAGTTCGAAGGTTAAATGAAAACTAGAAGATTGCTACTAGCGGTAGCAATCTTCAAATTTTCATTTAACGTCCAAAGTATTATTCGGTGCGATTAACTTGCCTAATAGGATTAACCTTGGCGGCCTTTCCCTGGTTGAATGATATCACTACTTTGAAAGGCCGACCCTTTTTGTAAACTTGGTGGCTTCTCTTAGCAGTTTTGGTTTTGGGTGGACATCACGACTTTCATAGGCCTGTGAATGACCAAAAATTCCACGGTGTAATTGTGACTCCTACCTTTTTTGTGTGGAGGTATTTTATTGTATGAATGTTCTCATTCATAAATTTCACATTTTCTGTTGTCCTTTCAAATAAATTAATAACAAGCGTAACAGTATGGTAATTGCAAGGACCTAATCAATTCCTATGGAGCGGTAGCAATCTTCAAGTTTTCATTTAATGTCCAAAGTAATATTCCGTGCGATTAACTTGGTTAATAGGATTAACCTTGACGGTCTTTCCCTGGTTGAATGATATCACTACTTTGAAAGGCAGACCCTTCTTGGAAACTTGGCAGCTGCTCTTATTCCAGTTTTGGTTTTGGTTGGATATTACAACTTTCATAGGCCTGTGAATACAAAGAATTACACTGTCTAATAGTGACCTCTACCTTTTTTGTCTATAAATTTTCTAATTCATAATTCTTACGTTTGCTATTGCCCGATTAGCCGTTACACCAGCCAAATGGACATGGTTTGGCGTATTGTATGCCCATGTTTCGCATGCTTAAGTGTATTTAATCCGATTTTTGAGCGCACTGGCTAACAAACGCTGATTTTCGTTCGCTTCGCTCACTCAATCAGCGCATCCCCCTTCACTTGGCTCTCCCGAGGTAAACGTTAATCATTATTAACACATACTACAAACTCACGGAATGGTAAATGTTCATACAGTTCTAATATTCTGGTGGCAGACGAAGATTACTAAAACTAATCAACTCGTCAGCTGTTTAAAATTACTCGTCACTTACACTAGACTGAAAGAACAGTAAGTCTCATAAAATAAAATGTCCGCGTCACGATATTGAGGACACTTTTTCTCCATAAAGAACACGTTCCCACCTGTGCTGACGATGTGAATTTTGTTTCCTAATCTTCTTTCCAGAAAAATTGTCCCTTTTATCGTGGTAGGGCAGATAATTCAGTTTGGATTCGTGTACCGTAAAAAAAAGACGAAACCTTTGCAATAAAAGATAAAGATATTCTGTCTCTTAGTGAACCACCTATTTGCAAAAACAGTGCATTCTGACAATATAAGTACTTAAACGATAAGCGTGCAACACTTAAGCATGTTATAATCTACTGTTGAATGACAATACAAACAATGGTTACAACAATAATTTTGCACTTACGAGCCACTTCAGGGCCACATGTTTCTAGCTGCAACCCCCATTTTAGAAAAAGGCACTTCCCCATATGACGCTTTACCTGTCTGCCGAAATTTAGATCTGGCAACTTTCCCTAATGAGCTGTAGACGTGTCGTTATACCCTATGAGAATTAACATGGGAGCCTGCGGACTAGTTACTAGTTACCAGTAACACAAATCAACGTTATTGCGGACACTTTTTCACCATGAAGGACACGTTCCCACATTTTCGTGTTGACGTTTTCTTTGTTACTGGACCGAAGACACCTGATTCAAACGATTTGCAAAGATTTCTACCAAATGGGGAATTTACACCAGTATGCTGAAATCACGTATAAGTTGGTTTCAGTTAAAAGAGACGGTTTGCTAGCGAGCCGCCATCTGACAACAATAACACTAACAATTACGCTCTGACAATTAAACTCCAACAACAATAAAACGTCTACTTGGCGGCGACACACTAGAATGTGTCTAGATATTGAAAATAAAAATTCAGCCAGTGCCCAGAATCGAACCAGAATCACAACCTTCTTAGTTATATAAAGCAACGATCTACTGACGGTGCTATGGAGATATAATATTAATATAAATGTTTAATCTGCCACATGTAGCTGGTTAGGTGAAACTAAAGGAAAATGAAGACAGGTGTACCACAAGTTTAAGATGTAACACAAATAAACCCTCTTAAGGAATTTGGCGAGGTCTCAAGTTCTAATTAACCGACGAAAACAATGAAGAGAAAGCGAAGCCACCATCTCAGTTGGAAGCGAGTTCTAGCAGGGCATGAAATGGAATGCAAAGAAGTGTATCCTGCAATCGGTGGGTGACCAGAAGTAGCTTGAAAACTTCGACGTTCAAAGAAAGAGAAATCAAGGGGTGATAAATTGTGGATGATCGAATAAGTCGAGGGCAAGTCTGCGTGCGGCTGGCTTAGTTCAAGTGGGGGTAAGCTTGATCGTCGTAACCTCTCTCCAAAGGTATTCCCTGTATGTCCGGCAGACTCCTGGTGACGTACCATTGTCACCACGTACTGACGTACTGTTGTTGATGTATTGACTCAAGTAAATCGATGAAGATTGGGGGACCAAACTGGGCTCGCATACTCAAATAGTGGTCTAACTTACACCTTATAGGCCCAGACCATAGTAAGATTGTCAGCCCTCGAGAAACACTGATTGATAAATAAATGAATAAATAAATAAATATATAAATAAAATTTTGCTGCATAAGTAGCAAGGTTCCCAGAACGGCAAGCCACTTAGACTGGACCCGTAAAAGTGTTTTCTTCATTCATAATTTTTTTTCTATTTAAAAAATTCTGGTCGTTTCAAAAAAGCCCGTAGACTTAACTTACCAACGATGGACCTGAAATGTACCGGAAAACGAGCTGTAACCGCTTCGCCAGGAAGAGAGTTCCACACAGATGTAACTAGAAGCGGAAAGACTTGTACTGCTAGTACAAGTACAATTGTACTGCTAGTTTAACTGAATGTCTGCGTGCGTGTAGTCAGACACGGAGCAGGGTCGAAGAAGGGAAGGTCAACATAAAAAAACGAACGATTTTAAACATCAAATATAGATATTTGATAGGTATGCGTTAAGCCTGCGTAGTTCAAGGAACTCGAGTTTAGTTGTTTCCAACCTATCTGCATAGTATAGGTTTTTTGAGTTAAAAAAAAGTAAATTTGCGTTGAGTGCGTTCTACCTTGTCAATATTTCCCAAAAGAGACGGAGACCACACTTGGCTGGCAAACTCCAGCAATGATCGAACAAACATCTTGTATTCCCAAATCTTAATAGTAGTATTGGCAGATGTGAAACACCTATTCACCACGGAAGGCTCTCGCTACAATAAGGTCGCAGTGTTTGATTGACTTAAGGTCTGATGTTAAGCAGACACCAAGGTCGCTAACCGAACGCACGTCTGGTGTATCTATATTAACAAGGTAATATCTATGATATGGATTTTTCCACTACAGAAAACCTAGATACTTAGGAACAGCCAGTTGGAGCTATCACTCTTCACTCCAATCGTAGATGTAATTTAAATCACATGAGGTGGCAGGAGATGCGGAGAAACGTCAGTGATAGGTGCACCCATCATCAGGTCATCAGCAAATTTAAATTGGAACGTTGATTGATCACTGCATTGCAGGTCGTAATGAAAATTGCTAAAAGAAGTGGTCTAAGCACAAAACCCTGTGGGATGCCACTCTGGATGCTTGAAGCTGAAGAGATGGTTTCATTTATCACAACTCTCTGTGTCCTGTCCTTAAGAAATGACTTAAGCCATTTTCAAAGTTTTCCATCAAAACCCAGGCACGCTAATTTATAAAGCAATTTCGAGTGTACTACCGTCTTGAATGCTTTTTTAAAAATCCAAATAAATTACGTCGATAGGACCAATGGCAAGCCCTTGATGCCAAGATGATATGAAGACGGTGTAAGGCCTGGGTAGTGATTTTCTGACCATGTGTTGATAATTTTAAGTCAGAAGTAACCCAAACACCCAGGTCCTTGACATCACTCATCGTACCGAGTGGCATACCGTCAGGGAGGAAAGGGGCCAACGAAAAAAACACTTCTCGAATGAGAGCGGCAAGTGCCAGAGATTTGACCAATCCCAGAGTGCATTTATGAAGGTAGACAACCTGTCATGGACGGCAAAGTTAACCACCTCAGTGCCAGCCTTAACATCAGCCACAAACTTAAGTTTGAGGTCACCTTCAAAACAAGATGGTAAAAGGTACCAAACAAAGACCACGATTAAGAATGGGCCCAGTACTGAGACCTGGGGGACACCACTGGACGTCGAAAGGAAGACAGAGATAGTGGCCTCAATACGGACCCCTTGCTGGCAATTTCTTAGGAAGGCCCGCAACCAGTCCAGCAAATTTCCACCGATTCCAAAAAACTCGGGTTTTGCCACTAACTTAGAGGAACCACCGACTCAAAAGCATGTTTAAAGTCAAAATAAACCATCTCAGAGTGAGCCCCCCACGTCGGAAGCGGAGGCCTATCGATCTAGGGCAACAAGAAGTTTTAAAGTAGTTGAACGATGGATTATAAAAACCAAATTGGTTTGTGTGTAAAAGATGATGTGTGTTACAGTAATGCAGCATGGTGTTTCATACCAAATGACAGAAGTCAGGACTACACGACGATAATTTACAGTCCAGCATTTCTTAAAGACCAGTACGATCATTGCTTGGCTTCACACCTATGGGATTTCACCACACTCCATAGAAAGCCTGAAGATTATTGTTAGAGCAGGAGTAATCTCGTAGGCAATTTGTTTAAGGAAAAAACTGAAAAACCATCAGGGCCTATCCCATGGCTTGGTTTAGAGCCCAGTAGTACTTTCAAAGTGTCCAGTATGGTGAACTGTACTAAGTTACAGCCTTCCCTCGTTTTAATATGGGGCCCAACCATGGGTGGTAAGACAACGTTACCGGGTACCCCACTTGCAATGAAAATATAATTTAAAGCAGTTGCCTTCTTAGAATTATCCGAAATAAACCTATTATCTATTTGTAGTGGAGAGATGAACCTGGTAGTTCCGGTTTTATTTTTATAATGCTTCAAAAGGGCCGAAATGTTTCCTGACAGACGTGAGAGCCAAACTCCGTAGAAGTCTGTCCCACATATTGCGTGCGGCCATCTTGATTAGCTGGAATCAATAAAGTTGGAGAAAAGCCCCCCCCCCCCCCCCCCAATAATACAGGTGGGCGTACTGGGGCAGAGTAAGGAGATCACGGCCTGAGTAAACAGAAAGAAGGCAAGAAAGTGCAAATGTCACACGCCTAGAAAGTGAAGTAGGGGTCCGTCATCTAAACGTTGAGTAGTGTAATAATACCTGGAAATACACCAAACCTTGGTTGCGGTCCAAACAAGTCTTTATTTCACTCCTGGGAACAGTCCAATTTCTTGTTGTGTCTCCACTCCCCTCTATATTTTACTTGACTCATGGTTCGAGAGAAAACGTTGCTAGACAAACGTCACACACTAAGTGTACTCACAGGAGTGGACAGTAGTTTAACGTAGGTTGCTGTCATGGCTTAATAAGGCTGAGAAAGGGTAAAGGGCTTCGGATTCCCGTGTAGAATTAGGCCTACACAATATGGCGGTCAGGCCTACTAAATCTTCCTTCAGCAAAACAGCTACAGTTAACAAGACTTGTTAGGCTCAGAAGAGAGGAAGGATACAAGAAAAAAGAGGAAGAGTGAAAAGGAGGAAGGAGACGCAATAACGAGGTTGGAGTGTTAGTACAGAGAGGAGCTAACAATGGAGACACCACTACAAAGGAGTAAAGCCGTGTTAGCTAACAATCATCATTTGTCAGTAATTAGAACAGAGACTGCTTAATAATGCTTGGCCTAATGGTCGGCCACAGGCTTGTTCCAAGGTATTGTTGCGCAGAACAATGAAGTTCATGAGACGCTCACAATAAACTGAAAAAACGCTAACTCAATCACAGAGCACAGTGGTAAATTACATTTACACCTAAAGTAGCAAAAGGGAGTTTTACTAACTGGGAAAGTTGGGGAAAGACTTGGGAGACATCCTTACGTCACGTAGTCACGTGTTCCCACATTTCCTTCCTTAATAATGGCTGAGTTAAGGTTGGAGTGCCAAGCAGAGACTGCTGACTGATACCGAACCTTACATAGGTTATGTGCCTCTTTGGACCCCGATGTATGTGATTTCTTATACTTAGGCCAAAGCCGAAGCTTTCTATGACCCAAGTAACGAATCTCCCGTGGTAGAGAATTTGGTAATTTCTTTTGAAGTTATATCACTAAACGGCAAAAGTTCACATTTATAAGATCAACGAAGCAATCCCAAAGATAATGGATACACACAGAACAGTGTTGAAAGAAGAGCTTCCAATTAACATTCCAGAGAAAGATCGAAGTAAATTAAAGCCAACCTTTCCAGCATGTGTTTTAGTAATAAAAGAAAGAGAAGTCTTACGGTTTATCAAGAACCCAAATGGTCAATCACCCGGGTGGCATAGACGAGACAGTCATCTTGGGTCAGGGTAATGTCAAGTATATTAGTGCTCCGAGTAGGCGTCTCCACAAGCTGTAGAAATTCAAGCTTGCATACAAAATCAGGAAACATACGATGCTGGCGAATAGTAGCTGTATAAATGGACGAGTTTAAAGCTGCACATATTTGATATTACTTCATTGCATAAACTATTTGGAATATAGCATAAAAAAAGTTAAAACCACAGCCTGGTAAACAGAAAGACAGTGCTTCGTAATGTGTCACAAAGCCACCCCCAACAGCTCCCAAGCCAAAACCCTTCCTGCATGCAATCCACGATCCCTACGTTACCGAAGAAGCCTGGCCTCCAACAATCATGACATCGGTGACACAACAGTTCAACCAAGTCTCCAGAATGAAAATAATAATAATAAATAAAAAATTATCCACATTAAGTGGAAGGACACAGAAGGGCGGTGAACCTCGAATACCGGGCCTGTTGGGAAAGTGTAGAAATTGTGAGGTGAAGCTAAAAATGGAAAGTGAAGGAAATGGCTAACAACCACACTTCTAAAGTTCAGATAGTGGGCGTCGCAGAAAAGGTAGGTTTTCTTTTTCCAGCACTCGACGAAAACCACGCACTGTGGATTGGTCCATTGTGGCTGCCCCGAGGGAATTCCAAAATACGGACAACACGTACAGAGAAACAATTTTGACGGCACTTTGTGCTCGAGAACTGGGTTGCCAGTTTCCAACTATGGCCTCGAGTTCTATCAATGAGCGGTGCAATGTCAAAAAAAAGGTAGGCTTACGGAAATCAATCCCCGCAGAATTTTAAAAGTCAAAATTAGGTCAAGTGATCTGGGGTACCCAGTTCGAATCCAGGTCATGCCACTCTGACGAAACGTAAGTGCATAAGGGTAGCCTTACTGAACTACGTTATTTCTAGTGTATAATTTTCGCTGATGGCTTATTTCCAATTTTCCTTAATATTACTTACAGCGATTTGTGCCTAATTAATTCGTTCAGCAAGAGAGGTTCAAAGAGTAAGTGACAGTATAGTGATCACTATTACCAAAGTGATTGCCGACAGAAAACCAAAACAAGGATTTTCTTACCCCTAGTGAGCTTGTCAACTAGTTGACTCAGCCCTAGTGGCGCAACAAGATTCAGAAAAACCTTGTGATAACGATTGCCCATACTGTTGTGGGCCCAGTCCACAGTACTAAGATTGAAGTCGTCGAGTAAAACACATGAATTTAAAAGGTGTTGCGCTCGGGTTTTGTGTGGTTTTACTAAAATCACACATTGAGAAGATAAACACTATCATCATAGCTGTCAGGTAGGTATCCCAAAATACAATAGACAGTTAGGCTGGGAATAAAGATTAAAGTGATATACCTTCCAGCGCCATTTTTCTCGATCCTTCACATCAAGTACGGCCCCAAAGGTCTACTTACTTATCGTTAGACTTTCCCTTGCTAAAAATCCGTTTTAAAATGTGGCATCAAGAAGATTTTCTGTTGAATATTACTAACTTTATTTACGTTCGTCCCGCACCTATATGATGCATCGCGCACTTAAAATGACCTTGAAGTTTTATCTGCGTGTGCGCAGTACCAATTTCAATCGTTGGCTAGTAATTACTACGAGACCAAAAATCTAAAAGGCTAATGCAGTAAAAATTAATATTAATTACTCCAATAGATCGCCGAAGCAAAATTATAAGACACTCGTCTAGAAAATTATAAATCGTAATTTTAAAATACAAGAATCATTCCGGTTTTTGACGACACAATCAATGCATTCACGCTGGCTGACTATTAGGCGCAATACCAACTGAGACAGTAGCTACGTTTTTCGTTGCGAAGGAACGAAGCTACCGTCTAAGTTGCCCTTTGGTGTGGTAAATACGCGGATGTGATCGTCGCGTGGGTGTTATAAAAGGCATGCGGAAGGTTATAAGGCAGGCCAGGTGTTACTTTATCAGCCCCTCCGTGTCCTGTGTTATATCCAAAATGGAAAAAAGGATGTAATTGCGAAAATTAAAAGACCACTACCCCGACTACTACGGTCAGACGAATCAAAGAATATTTTCGGGGATTGGCTACCACACCGTCTGTGGTAGCAGGGTGCAGCCATGACTCAACAAAAAATATGATGTCATATGTATCCTGGTCAACAAGCTCTCTAAAACAACCTTGGTTTCTTATTACCATACTTTTGCCGTTTTCATTGTTGTAACGTCCTTATAAATCCCGTATTGGATTCTTACAACAATGGTAAGAGCAGTACAACAATGCAACCTATTGCTGCAATAAGTAAAAATGTATACTTATTGCAACAATACTGTAAGTAAAAATGTATAGTTACAACTCTGCAACCTATTGTTGCAATAAGTGTTCATGTATACTTATTGCAATAATGCTGCAACAATACTGCAACAATGCTGCAATGTTGCATCGAGCCCCTGGCTAGACCATTTTTAACTCATCTTCTTTAACAAATGAAACAGACAGACATAGGGCCTTAGGGCTTCGGGCAGATGACCAGGAGTGGTTAACGCTCGTTAAAACCCTTTTAACAAATGAAAATCTACGTTTTGCATTCATACCGAGAGATTGACCCTGGTTTCTTAAAACTGGTTCACCTTCCACTTCAGTCATAACCTGGCTCAAAACTTCGTCTTCATCTTCGTCAAACAGTTGGTCAATGCCCAACGAGATACTGCATTTAGCCTACTACATTAACACTGGCGATAGCCAGTGTTAGTAAGGGTCGACCTAGTACCTCTGTGTCAAACTCTCAACTTTGAGAGCTTATAACTCCGTCAAAAGTAAACAGCTTTAAACCAAATTTGGAATCTAGCCTTGACTAGTCAAGGTCTGTCTGCAGTCCAAAAATTGTGAAATTCGGTCCAGCCAAACCGGAGATGCAGACAGGGGCCAAATAGACAACTTCTTGTTCTGCTTGTTGTTGTTCTGGGGATACTTTCGTCTGTCCTCTCTACAGGTCAAACCATTTGTCCTATAAAGCTGCGTTTTAGCTCATTTTACAGGTATTGCTCTGTAGATGTGCCCTCTTCATATGGACCTTTCTAATTGGTCAAGTGGTTCAGGGGTTACGGAGCTCTAAACCACCACATTGATTGTTTTACATTGTTTTAAACAATGTTATTATGCAACAATGCCAAATAGCAAACGCCAGCTGCAAGACAAAGACTGCAGATTAAAGGATTTGTTTCTATTGTTACCATTGGCGATAGCCAGGTTAGTAAGGGTCAGCCTAGGGTCTCTTGTGTTAAACTCTCAGCTTTGACCGTCAACTGCACTGTTTTACAGTTTAGGTGCAATTCTAAAAGTAGCACGAATTAATAAATAAAAACGGAACGTTAAATGTTCAGAGTACGGATCTAAAAGTCAAAACCTAGAAGGAACACGGACAAGCTTTGACAGTCAGGGTCTAGGTGTAAAATTTTGTCAGTAAGAG
>JAHWFP010189676.1:0-14377 GCA_023313725.1 Lithobius niger | reverse complement strand
CCCCCCCCCCCCCTCCCCTCAGGGAGTAGTAAAATATTTGTCGGGGAACATCCGTACGGTTTCCGGGACACGGCCGTCATTCAAAAAAAGTCTTGACCTTTTTTCAAGTGCCCCCCCCTTTTGAAAGTCTGCTTACTTCAATGCTCATTTAGCCCCTCGCTCCTTTCGCCGTTTTAAAGAGTAGATTGAATTCTCTACCGATACACCCCCTACGAAGTGTACACAAAAAGTCTGATCTGACGAAAATAACTGCATTTAAAGGATTACGATTGTTTTTTTTTTCATATTAGTTTTGAGATGAGCAGGATTTTTGGTACCCTTTCCCATTCCGACAGCCTCGTATAACCCCCCACGTCCTTAGGACTGGGTCATGACTTGCTCAATTGCTCTTTTTGCGTATGTGTAAAAAAATTAAGTAGGTGTGGGGAGGGGGGGTTGACGGAGCTGTCGGGTGGGGGAGGAAGGGAAATAATCCACTGTCGTTCTTCATGGAAGAAAAAGTATATCTGAATAGTGTGAAAGTCTACGGAACCCATCGAATTTTGTAAAACATATGTGTGTAGTTTTCAGCTAAAACTTACACACACTTTTTTCTATGTCTGTCTGAAACATGTTTATTTTAAGCCACTTGGTTTTATAATGTGCAAAGTCCCATTTTGTTCTCCCATTTTTTTTGGCTATGTCTGAGCAAAGAGTTCCAGGTTCGTAAAAATGCAGACTACGAGCAATCTTATTAAAAAACAAATCGCATCCAAGTGCACTTAAACCAGCCAGTGTCAGGTGGGGCTATATCTCGAAAACCAGCACACGACTTTTCTTTTACTTGAATTAAATTTAACCACAAATGTTGCAAAAATATGTTTACATCCTTAGAATCTGTTGTAATAGAAAACGTTTAATCAGTTTGAACTGAAGGTGCATGGCAAAAAAAAAAAAAACATGAAACAAAAATTAACCTGGAACAAACAACCGAAGAAAGAAAAGCGGTGGGAAAACACGTAAGGAAAAAGCCGAACTGTTTTGTCTACATTTTGTTGTAAGTTTTCGTGTTTTTGTTACATGTTTGGTCAGGTTTTAGGTCAGTTGCCCTGGGTCGTATTTCACCAGAAAACTTTTTTTCTGCAGCTTTTTTGATTGTGCCTTCTTTTACTGACTTTTTCCAGGCCTATTTTCTGCGGCTTTATTCCTAGATTCAAACTGTGATACCCTGCGACAGGACACAAAGGATTTTATATTACTGTTCAGAAATATACAATACCTGAAAATTTATAGCATTCTTCCCTGAAGTATGCTTCTCTCATTGGAGTTTTAAAGCTGTTTAGAGACTGCCAGCTGCGTAACCCATCCTGCACATGCGCGAGGATCCTCTACAAAAGCATTTGGGCGAGGCCGGCCTGTCATCTTTTCCCTCCAGCAGTAGACGGAAAACGTCTACCTTCGTTCTCTCCTCACATCACCATCCTGTCTTCAAGCAACAGTCCGTCCTTTGCTCTGTCCCAGTCCTGATTTGAGCTGTCCGAATTCCATGATCGCAGACAGCCAGCACACGCTCAAGCGGACTACGTCATGGCCCGATCCAAAGAAACGACGACTGATTCTGCAAACAAGATGGCCGCCCCATCACCTCGCAGTTCGTTGCCCGCCGATCCAAAAATTGTTGTCGCATCGATCTATCCGAATTTTCTCTCGACTTGTCATCAGGTTCATCCAAGAACTCGGACTGTCCTTCTCTCAACAAGGTTCTGCCTCTGTCCTCATCTCAAGTATACGCCTTAATGGATCGTGCCATGCGACAATTCAAGTACATTATCATCACACAGCCATTCCTACACTGAAGACTGGATTACCATTTCATCCTCATCATCTCTGTCCTGTCTTCGAGCAACAGTCAGTTTTTTCTCCTGTCCTTCCTCATTTCATGCAGTCCTTGTTTTCAAGTTCTCGGACAGCGAACGCACGCTCAAGCGGATTTCACCATGGACTGTTCCCGTGAAATGACGACTTATCCAGCATCCAAGATGGCCGCTCCATTGCCTCGCTGTCCATCGCCCATCGATGGCTACCAGATTTTTCTTCAATTAAGAAGGCCAAGAAAAAGAATCATTCTCACAGATCGCCTCTTTGAAGACGCATCAATCTCTGTCCGATATTCCACTTGGTTTACCATCATGCTCATCCACGAACTCAGGCACAAGCATCACACAAGCATCACCTTTGTCCTCATCTCAAGCCCACGCCAAATGGACCGTGCTGTACGGTAATTCAAGTACAAGTCAACAAACAACAAACCACCTCATCATCATACAACCGTTCTTTCACTCAAGATTGGCCAACCAACTTTTTATACCTTTACCATGTTTCGCCATTCCCATCCGAGTTTTCAATTTTCGGACTGCTATCCAAGATGGCCGTTCCTTCATCCTGAAGCCCTTCACCAGTCGCATCTACTCGTCAATGGTGTGGACTACCCTTAACACGATCTGCCTCTGTCCTCAAGTCAAGCACTCGCATTTTTGGATCATGCTGTCCGTCATTTCAAAACCAAGACCAAGCCATCCATTCAGTAATAGCCTTCATCATCCCTGGTCATTCTTTACACTCTCTGGATTGAGCTACGTATTCCTTGTCAGCGAACAATCAACACCAAGCTTCGGGCAGGAAAAGACAGCTGTCCACAGCATGAAACTGAAATTGTGGACATGACACATCCCACAGTAACCTTGCTTCCGCATCCGTTTTTAAACGACTCTAAAGCCAGAACGCAACAACTAATGGTCGACGAAAAATTCCGATTAATTTTCTGACAAGCCTCAAACCATCCGTTGCTTATTGATCCTCATCCAAGCCTGTCCCCGTCCTCGGATATGCCATCCCTCGTTCAAGCAGACTGGACCACGCCAAAACTCAACGGAACACCGATGAACTCGTCACGCACAACGATTCTTCCCTGTGCAACGTCAAGAACATGGATTCACGGATGTCATCCATGATTGTCAACACAAGACCAAGTCTCCTCTTCCAGACTCGCCCTTGTCTTCACAATCTCTCATCTCAAAGCCATCACGTGTTTTCCTGTCCTCGGATATGACATCCTTCGTTAACCGGACTATACCATGCCAGGATTTATAGAAACTTCGAAGGAACTTTCGTCCTTCACCCTCTTTGCCTTTAGCTGGTCTATCCTGAATCATTATGACCCAGGACCATCCATCACACAACGTTCCTCCTACAGTCTGCAAGTGAAGAACATGCACCCACCGACCGTATCATTAGAGTTTCTCGACATTAGGCTTAACCTCCCCACTTGACATGCAGTCATCATCCAACTGTCATTCACACTTTCTGGACTGGATTACAAATTTTCTGCCATCCTCTGGACAGGCATCAAAGATCTTCCGATTCAGCAGGAAAGACCGTCATCATCTCTTACATGGATCCAAATTATGGATTGCCACACCATTTTTCCATTGTCCATCCGAACCAACCAAAAAAAGACGCCATCAACCGTCCGACGCTCCTTTGCATCATAAACTACAGTTGCTTCCACTTCAGCCTGCTGTCCCTCACTAGCCATCATCACAGCTAATTCGGAACATAAAGTATCTCCCTTCTGTGACAGATAGCCTTTGCGCTTTGAATCTGCCCAGACAAGTCAAAGATAATACACATTTAAACCTGTCAAAAGACTGTCTCATTGAGAACTCGGCTCAAGCCCTTAGGAAGCCCTTGCCAACACCACAGATCGACGAGGTCAACCTTAAACGTCGAAATTGATAGGAAGCGAACACCTCTCACCTATCCCACTCTGACAATCATTACAGCTGCTTCGGACCGTCATTTTTCGCTGCCTGCCGTCCCTTACCGACTTTCAACTTTGCGGCCCACAACTCCCTGTCAACCATTTTCTGCACTCCAGCACACAGTCGTCCTTCACCACCTGCTGTCCTAGTGGACAAAAATAGCAGTTCATTAAAACTTCCATCTTTCGCTGCCTGCTGTCCCTGGACGGCATTCGTTGCAGCTCTTTTTGGCCTTAGTTCTTCGATGCTGTCATCTTTCACTACTTGCTGTCCGTCGCCGACATCCATTCCAGTTTCCAGCTTCAGCAAGACACCATCAGTTTCCTAGGACCATCTTCCTGCTCTGCCTAAAGCCCCTGACTGACTACAGTCACAACAATGCAGCTGATCATCCGACGCTGCCTGTTGACCTCATCAGCTACCCTCACAGTTTCCTGCTGCAAGTCATTTCAGCCAGCTATCCTTCACTTTCATTCGTCTACAGCTCGGCTCCACACGATTGAGAAACCTTTCCCAACACAGCCACAGCCCAACTACTGCTCAACAGCTCCACTGCCATCCTGTCCTTTGCCAACTACCGATTGCAGTCCCAATCCTTCCACCGCTCTGAAGCCGACTATCATTGCAACTTCCTGACACCCATCTTTTTACAACAGTTGGCCCTTACCAATGACACCACCACCTCTCGTCATTTCCTTCGTCAGCTACCCTTCACCGAGGACCACAACAGGGCAATCCAGATAAATGCCAGTTGTTATAACTCTCCAACATTACAGCTCACCCAACATCCTTCTTCCAAGATTAACGATCATATCTTTCATTCACGACAACTGTCATCATTTCAAGACATCCCAAAAGCAGGTCCACCAATCCACAACACGTCGTACTCAAGACCTTCAATCAGGAACTTTGTCAATCTTACAAACATGACACTGCTCTTTTGAACCCGGCACAGCCCTGCAAGCCCACATTCAGTTGCTCAACAGATGCAGAGATTGAGTCAAAGAAGTAAAAATTGAAAATGAAACACCCAGAATTTCAAGCAAAGCAACCTGCGCACCAATCATCACAATCCATGACAGCCACAGGAAACGCTGGTTTCATCAAAATAAGAGGTCCCTTCACACCTATCACCTTCCCATTTCTCTGACCTTAAAATCGGAAACGCTATACATCTCCAAGACGACCAGTGCTTCTCACCCTCATCAAGCAATCGTGGTCGATCGCCCATCCACACAATGTTCCTTTCCAGACTGGGACCCATCCACACTCATCTCCTGCCTCATGGGACCATGTTTCGAACCCCTGCATAAGATCCTCCGCATTTTCCTGACCCACATTACCGGCTTTCGGAACACACTGACATACAGTCCTCGCTGCAGCAAAATTCAATCTTACCAGTGGACCTCACCTGCAAACTTCACACAGGACTGCCACATCAACCAACAGATATATCTACAAACTCCCAGAAGTCGTAACCAGTCACTCTTCCCTCCCCTCTCAAGAGTGGATTAAGGATCACCTTCACAGACTCAAAACAACTCATGTCAAGTCTGACGCCCACCATGCTCCCGCTGACTGCAGCGTCACTTACACTGACAACAACACTAGTGGCACAACACATAACTCAAGACGTGCGGCATCCTGAACCTTCCACTAGTGATATCGACATCCCCAACAATTCACCTGTAGCCTCACAATGAAGACAGTCAACAGAACCATCACTCAAGAGAGACATTCATTCAAGAAATTGGATTGCATCGTCTGAGACCCATCATCACTGCCAGACATGTTATCCAATCCTCCTTAAGCACCGAAACAGATACCGACAAGAAGCATGACTCATCTTCCATCTTGGACAACCACTTCCATAGATTAACCCATATTGCAGATTTTCTGTTTCATAAAAGTGCGAAGTGTAATCTTTTTGGGGGAAGCCAGCTCGTAACCCTAGAATCCTTGTCAAGGGTGCCCATCACTCAAGTTGAGGTCTACTGAAATGCTACAAATTTTCAGGTATTGTATATTTCCGAACGGCAATAGAAACGAAATTTTTCCGGCCCTCCTGCCTGGCCGGCTGAAAATTGTTTGTTGCCTAGTAGAAAATAAACAATACCTGACCCCACCCTGCCTCCCCTCGAGTGTCCACTTGACAAATCGAGGGGGAAAAGATGCCGGGCCAGTCTTACCCGAATGCTTTTATAGAGGATCCTGACACATGCGCAGGATGGGTTACGCAGCTGGCAGTCTCTAAACAGCTTTAAAACTCCAGCAAGAGAAGCATGCTTCAGGGAAGAATGCTATAAATTTTCAGGTATTGTATATTTCCTACTAGGCCACAGAAACAATTTTCAGCCGGCCAGACAGATGGGCTGGCAAAATTTCGTTTTTTTCTTCTTTTAGCCTCAAATCACCTAACACAATCCAATCCTCATAAACAGTCTAAATTTTGTACTTGGCTGGTTTTAGAAGCTTAAAGATCTGGAAAGAAATAGTATGCAGGGACAAACCTCGTGATTCTTCACATTCCTCCTTTCTTGAGCTTGCAGACCACCTTAACTCAGTTTTCTCCTTTTTTTTTTACTTGGAGCCACACTTATCCCTACACTGACTAAAGTAGCCTGGTAGATATCACACTAGGGACTAAGTCGGGTTCACCATTGCAGTTATCGGTCATATCGGACAACTAACCTCTGACCTTGACATTCGTTTTAATGTAATCATGGTTTACAAATTATGCACACAAAAATAATAAACCATTTTATTCAACGGTTCAGTATTTTTTATATTAGCCTATGCTTAACAAACTTACAAAATAATAAATAAAACCACCTACCGACTCGGCACATTTTGCCATGTATCCCACGATATAAAGGACGGATTCTAATTTGTCCCTAGGCATTTGCTCAACGAGATGCAATCTCTCTGATCCATCCTGCTGTCTTGGGGAACAGATTTTAACAGTTTGGCCCCTGCCATGATAGTGTAACGGTCCTACTAGGTATTAACTAATAGGCGTTACTTCTCTTTCTTGCTGCCGATTGGAAAACATGACATAACCTGCGAATGTTTGCATTCGTTCGTCGCAATGCTGTGTTTCCCTAGAGGTTTTTCGGTTCCTTGTAGCCGCCAGCTGCGCATGAGCAGCACAGTGCTCCTCTATAAAAGTGCTTTCGCGCGAAAGGTAGGTCATATTTCCTCCAGTGTGTCACCATGCCAATTTTGTTTCCCACTTTTCGTCCTCCGAAGATCTTTTAAGTTTTCGTCGCCTGCAGTTCTGCTGCTACGAAGAGCCCAGCCGTCTCCATCATGCCCAAAGCCACGAAAGAAGCCCAGAAGTATTCCCTACCCGAACGATCTCTCCTCTGCCCTTCAATGTGCCTGCGACTCACTCCAATGTCGCTGCCAGCTTTTCGGACCCAACTGCCCTTTTGCATCCTTCGACTCATGACTCGGCACTCGCCCATCCTGACACACCGCCACTTTCATCGGATATCTCAATATCATCAACACTGCCGCAACCTCACCGAACCAGGCTGGCCAAGTTACATCATTCTCACAGCTGGACTTGTCTGCGTTAGAAGAGGAGCTATGCTCGGCGAAAGACGTCTATGTTCAACTGAAGTGGCAGTTTGGACGTGCCTCGTCTCTTGGGTCCTTTCACGAAAAGCACTTGCCTCTATCTCCTTTGGACCTCTTTTTCCTTTCGTCCCGCCAGGCCCACCAGTCGGTTTCCTGCAGCGAAATCGACCAGTTGGTGGACCATGCTCTCCATGACTTTTGTCATCGCATATTTACCGACCCACCTCCTTCTGCCACGTCAAAGGAGACAATTACACGAAAGACTGGGTTGCAATGGTTTCAAGCAAAAACAGCAACAAGCATTCTGTTTCAGCGACCCGACAAGGGACAAAAAGGCATCGCTCCTCTTCAACTACAGCTGACGAGGTTTTTCGTCGAACTGAAGTTTCTGCTGCTCGACGATCAACTGAACCCCTCACGGACCAGGATGACAGCGAAAGCATTCGTGACTCAACATCGGTTCTACAACAACGAATGAACCCGATGCCACCTCCTGCACCGCTCAACGAAAAACCTCCTGAACACCGCATACATATTCCAGATGATGCCGCCGAGGACAACCTTCCATTCCTCTTTTGGACCTCCTCAAGACGGTGGAAGACACGGTACCTGATTGTATCCTTCACAGACTTTCCAATCTTTAGATGCTCTTGTCATCAATTGTGGTTTAACAACTAGCTTTGTTTTTTGCACTACGTGACCGGAATTTCAATCCTCGCTCCCTTCTTGTCCAATCCATCACGCAGCTCACTTGCTTACTCTACAATGGTGGTGCCATCTTGGGGAAAGGAGAGCATCTAGAACTCGACAAGGAGCCGCTGCCGTCCAGACCGGGCTGGGAATCATCGTCCTTCAGACCTTTAGGTGACAGTGCAACCATGCGGAAATCACTGCACACGTCCTTTTCGACAATGACAAATGCCTTCGGCTTGGCCTCTGCGCCACTTCTCAAGACGGCGTTCTGAACACGGCTGTAAACGCCTTGTGTAAAAAGCTTTCAACAAGCCCGACCCCCATTTAAGTCAAACACTTGTAAACGCTGCTCTCGCAACTTTTTCAGGAAGCCTTCTTTGCCACACACCATCACTTTCAACAACACTTTACTCTTAAGGGACATCGTCCTCAACACGACTTTGAAACCGAATGACTCAACCAAGTACCAGTTGCATAATTTGCCGATCCACGAATCTGACACCCTCTTTCGTGGGCTTCTCAGGCCTGGCCTCGCATCTTGATGTCTCCAGGAAGCCAAAGCCAAACAAACAAAATTCTCAAACAAAAGCCCATTACAAGTCTACAAGGCCCTTTTCGACCAAAATACCAATGACAACTGCCAAAAACCAACGCCAACGAATATCGTCGCTCCAAAAACAACCAGCCCTTTGCTCCAAGCCAACCAACAACACGAAAGGACGAAACAAAAGAAGCCCCACTCCCGACTGAAGAGGCCGCTACTCTCTGTCCACGGGCAAGGGGCTCATCCCGAATAGACCAATGACACCACACATCTGAGCAGCTTTTCGGTGGGAGCACGACTACGCCATTTCTTCCCCCCCTGGGAAGAATTACGACACAACTACAAAGTTCTATCAATCATTCAAGACTGATTTCTCCCAACACTGAGAGGAAAAATGATACCTGCCTTTCACGCGAAAACACTTTTACAGAGGAGGACTACGCAGCTGGCGACTTAATGGAACCACAAAACCACCAGGGAAACTAAGTATTGCAAAGAATGAATGCAAAAATTCACATATTATATATAATTTCCTAGGAAAAGAAACAATTTTCAGCTGGCCCAGGCTGGGGGAATGGCAAAATTAAGTTAGTCAAAGAATGTGGTTGTGATGAATGGCTCGCATATTATTTCAAGGAAAAATGCTGTGCCAATAGTCAGATCTATGCGCATTACGAGCCCCCTATTGACAAATGGGCGTAGCCGGGAGGTTGCAGTATCATGACCAATTTTGGGGATTTCTTGGAAGGACTTCTACTAGGAAGATTCTTAACGGAATAATCCAAACTTTCAATATCTTTGGATTGGAAATAGATGCAAATTTAACGGGTGTGTTGAGTGTTTGGGTTTGCGGGGAACGTGGGGTATAAATAAATATGCCCACACAACCACTACTATTCATCTTCAGCGATATGAAACTAGAATGACAGACATTGTCAGTTACCACTCTGGCTCAACTTTTGAAGACATAGGATAGAGTCACAGTTTATTTTATTTTTAACTATATCAAGGATTGAACTTTAATTCTTATGAACCTGCTCACCGTATAGTTATTCACTCTTTTTCTAATCACCATGGTGACGACTTTCCTTTTAAAACCGACAAATTATTTTTCTGCATAGCAATACAGGGTGGTCCACAAAAAACTGACGACTCAACATTTTCTAATTTCAACTTTTGTAGTTAGCAACCCCTCAGAACTAGGATAGGACAGAAATCAAATCTAATAAAACGGGAAGATTTTTCCTCTCCTGGTTCTGAGAGATGCTTACTAGAAAAGTTGGACTTAGAAAATTTTGGGTCGTCAAGTTTTTTGTGGACCACCTTGTATTTTTTTTATTTCAAGCCGTTCAACATATCTCTTCGACTCGCCATGATTTTCTTTTAAAACAATTTATGCAGCAACTTTTATTTGAAGCCACAATTCATTTATTTTTAACAGCAAGGTAACTCTTCCCGCCCAACCTACCTGCACCGTACGATTTTATGCCATACGAAAAACAAAAAATAGTGGCTGCGTACAACGTACCCGAGGGGCTTTCAACAAGGGTTTTTGAGACAGTGGGCTTGCAACGAGAAAGTTCTTTGGGCTAGAGCTTTTGACGAAGGTTCATGAGGCAACCGGCTTTCGACGAATGTTTTTTAGTGTGAGAGGCTTTCAACAAAGGGTTCTGACGTTCGTAGGGATCGGCTGGTCTATAGAGGCATACGTCTACTGACGAATTAGCATGTCGGGCAAAGTTCAATGTTGGGCCAGATGCTTGATCTTGACACGACGTGGTGAGCTTCAGGGTGAAGCTTCTTCATGACGTGTTTACACGACAGTGGTGAGTGGGGCAGCTGCCTCCTGTTGGATGCAGAGGCAAGGAGGCCGGCCGAGGATATGGTGGCGGGACGGTTCCTGTTTGAGAGAGAACCGGGAAGCTTTCAGGTAGGCGTCAGAAGAACTTTCGATGATCCATGGTAAGTTTGCAGGTGATGACGAGGATTAAAAGCTTCGGTACCAATGGCAGGTGGAGGAGGCAGACTTGATGAAACGAGATGGACATCACCACCGTCGAATTCAGTCGATCCATGAAGATATCATCGACGAAAGATTTGGGTGAAAGTCGAAGACGATGGAACGCCATCTTCGAAGGATTCAATGGGTGCGTCTCGTAGGCAGTGCGACTTCGGCATGTTACAGGCGAGAGAAGATGCGACACCGTCTTGAACTTTCAGCGAAAGCTAACGTGAGAAAATACGATGCCATCTTGGACTTTCGACGAAAGCTTGGGTGAGAACTTAAGATACGCTGGCATATTGGACTTTCGACGAAAGCTTCTTGTTCTGAGTCTTCTGCGAGGCAATAGTTGCTAGCTGCAGTCTTCAAGAGGCGAAATATGGGCTGGGTAATAAGGAGCGAGTCTTCGGCACGAGCTTGAGGAAAAGAGATGCCCATCAGGCTGGGCCGTCTGCTTTTATAGGAGGGCTGCGCATGGCGACGCATGCGCAGTGGGGTTGCGCACTGGCCGGATCAAGAGAGCGAAAAACCTCTAGAAAGGAACTGAATGCAACACAATTTACAGGTTGTAGAAATTTTTTCACCGACAACTAGAACCTAAAACTTACCAGGGGCACCTGGTTGAAGTTTGTTTTTATTGCCTAAATGAAAATTTTTTTACCTTTATTTTATTGTTAGCAATCCCTAGTGATGAAAAATTGGCTTCTCTGCCGGGCTCGCAGCTCCCCTTCTTTGTGCCATGCGCCAGCACAGGCCTCAGTATATAAACGTTCAAGTTGAGGCAATCATCATCTTTCTTCCTCTCAAGAAACATTGGTCTCGAGAGGGGAGACCGGGTGGGTAAAGGTAACCTATATTTTCATTTAGACAATAAAAACAAACTTCCACTAGGTGCCCCTGGTAAGTTTTAGTTTTTAGTTGCCTGTCTTTTCTATTGTTATCAAGACCTCGTCAAAAAATGGAGGAGGGACCAAAACGTTGACGAGTACCCGTGCTGCGAACCAACGACCCAGTATGCCAGATTCTGGGAACCGACCGCCGGTCCATGGTGGATCAAGGTTAATTGAAGAAGCTCCGGATGATGGTCCGATGCCCAATGCATCACACGAGGGTACTGGGAGGAAGACCGGGAGTCGGAAGACGGTCGCGTTCTGGATCCAAGGAATGAGCCGAGTGCATAAGAAATGACTAAACACATTACCTCGCGGTAATCATTGACTGGGTGGGTTTCAGATGATGGTGATCTTGTAAGGTGCCTGGCGACTGGGAGCAGTAAAGTGTGGAGGTAAACTCCTGAACAAGAAACTGTAGTGTGGAACATGGGACTGTTGTGGTAACCGTGAAGATGGGGGTCAGCAGGTGTGACGTGTTCATGTCGGTGTCGTGTGGCTGGAAACAGCACAGTTGACGAAGGCCTTCTTATTACTGTTGTTGAACGTTATCTTGAAGGACAGGGTTTATTATGTTGTCAAAGATGAAGAGTCCCTAGGAACCGGTACCACAGTAGGCCAAGCGAGATGCCTATCAAAAGGAGGCAAGGGCACAATGACACAATGGTGGCGTTTGTCGGTCGCAATCCAGAAAACAGGGAGAAAGAAGTGGCCGTCATGAGGGACCGGTTCTTCAACGCCATTTCGTTGGGGAAGTGAAATACGAAGCCAGGGCTCGGGAACCGAAAGCCACCCCGGGCAGCCTTGTGATGATAGTCTATGCACTGAAGATGACAGCAGATGGTGCGGAGCAGGGAAATAGTCCTGAAAAAACTGGCACGAGGACAGATGTAGTGTGAAACTGACAGACACTCTATGCAGATATGTTTGAAAAACAAGACAGCGGAGGCGGTTGGCCATGCGTTGATGACAGGACCAGTATTTGGCAGAATTGTGGACTGGCGACCGATGGAGTTATAGAAGCAGTTGTGATTAGAATCGTGTGGGGTATCTTTGCAGAGGGAAGATGGGAACCGCTGGGACTGGTGACTCCAGGAAGCAGATATCGTAGTAGAATCACGTTTGGTAACTGTTGAGATTGTTGTGCTGGGCAATACTTACTTGTCTGGCTACTGGAAGAGGTTGTGGCATGGGATGAACGCCGTAAAGGAGCAGCAGTGTGATGGAAACGTCTTGATTCCGAGATCGCTGTGTGCCCGCCAGTTAGCGGGTGACCGATCAATTGGAAACATTCAGTTGAAAGTGTTGAAACAGGGTGAATGCTGGCGGACCAAAGGGAATGTTCTTTAAAAAAAAGTGGAACGAATAGTGTCAGATGATGGAAAATGCACTCCAAACGCTTGAGAGGGACTAATTGGAACCGTGGACAAGGGTGTGTACACCGAAGGAGATCTAGAAGGTATGCCCGGTGGCACCGAGACAGGTGTCGAAAAAAGTGATGAGGTGAAGAGTGAAGACGTCTGTTTGTGGTAGAGCTGCAGGAACTGATGGCTAAAGGTACCGGTGTCCGTCACAACAATGATGGAGGAACCTTAATTGTAGAACCTGGTGAAGAAGGGGAAGAACCGGTGCTGGTAGTCACTGTTTGTTCCGAATAGTACCGTCGGTGTTGAGGCCGGAGGAAAGGCAGTTGGGGACCGTGGGAACCCATTGGAGACCGAGGTAAAGATGGGCGATGCCCTCTTATCAATTGTCGGCATATTCCAAATAGCAGGCCTGGTGGGGCCCAGAGTGGCACTGTTGACGAGGGCTGGTACACAACTTCTTACATTGTTGGATGGAAGTAGTCTTGAAGATCAGGTCGTAGCGAGGAACCTGGTGGAGACAACAAGATGTAGGAACAAGATGTTCCTGTAGAAACAAGATGTAAATTTATTGCGGTGTAGTAGTGAAAGAATCGTTGACAGGCCAGCAGCTGAGCTGTAGAGTGATGTGGAACAACACTGCGGTTCCCTTGGATGTCTTGAATAGGCCTATGGGCCTGGGGGGCCCTTGGACCGAGGCATAAGTTAATGTCGGTGTGTTAACCTAAAGAGGCGGTTCAAAGAGACAGAAGGCAGGAACTATCGGCGAATGTAAATGCTTCATTGTACAACTACGGTCCCCTTGGGCTTCCTTAACAGACCCAAGGGTCTGGGGAACCATGAACTGAAGTTCGAGGGGACCGTGGACCGAAGCTGAAGGAAACGAGTTGTGGACCGAATGGAGAATCCAAGTGATAACAGCTAGGTTCTTGTTAACAAGAGACAGGCGACCGGAGGCAGGAGTTGCTGATGAATATACCCAGGAATGAATCCAGGAGTTGCCGAGGAACTCATCGTGCCGACAGAAGGTCACAGGAGGAAGACACTGGTAGATCGACGACGTGAAGGAGTTCGGACCGAGAACACAGGGAACCGAAAGGATCACAGGAAACGGCACCGGGCTCGGCCTGGGTCCGAACACTTAGCCGCAGTGCCCTGTAAACGAACAGAAGCTGCAGTGATGGAGAGCTGAGGAGACCGAGTGTCAGGCCTCAGGGACTGGTCCGAGGGACCAAGGTAGAAACGTGTTGCCGATGCATCTATCTACAGGAGTGTCTTATGTCCAGAGGCATCTTGAATGGTTTGTTGCGGCTACCATGGTTCCCTTTAACATGGTCGTGGACTGGAGGAACCGTGGACAGAGACCGAAGAGAACCGCAGACAGGGAACCTGTTGTGGAAGAAGGTGGGTCAAAGATGCAACGACAGGTGAAGAGGTCTTGATGTCCAAACACTCTGGTCAAAACGAAAGGACAGTGAAGGTCGCAAGCAGGCGTAAGCCTC
>JAHWFP010189674.1:10152-23560 GCA_023313725.1 Lithobius niger | reverse complement strand
GGCCTTAGCTGGCCACTACACTGCCGGCCAGCTAAGGCCGCCAGACGCTTGAGCTCCTCACAGTCAATACAGCTATCTCAATCGGCTGCGAGTCGAAATCGAAGAGGTCCGTCTGTAGGCATTAATTTCTACGCGTTCCAGCAAAACAATGGCGACCTCCGTGTCGTGTTTTGATGATGCCATAATTAAATTGTTATATCGGACGTAAGTAACGCATTCCTACCGCAATTCTTGTGTTTTGTTATTGTTTAAGTGATCCAAAAGTCAAACATGCATGTCATAATGGGTGTAATTGCCCTTTAATGTCTTTTGCGATGCATAGTTATTATTAAATAACAACAACATTTTAACCACTGATATTTATACACATAACACTGCGTGGGGTCAGTAGATTGTGTTGTTGGAGACCTTCACATGTATCTAATGGCACTTTCGTATTTCCATGAAAAAAAAATGTAAGTTATGCACTGAAATTAATTTTTCTTAACCTTCCAGTTCCAACGACCAGGGGCATAATTTTAGTCTCCATCATCACTACATTCATCACTCTTGCACAGGTTCGGCTACCTGTAAGTTAAAAATGGAGGTCGCGGACGAGACATTAAAAAACAATCAGTAGATTTTTAACGAAATTGCCTAAAAAATCATTTTGTCAGTAAAATTCGTGAAAATCTGTAGATATGCTGACTTATCTGTGGATCTGGCAACACTGGAGGTGATGGTGACACCCCCGACACTCCAAAGTTGAGAAAAATTTGTCTAAAGTACACAAATAAGGCCTTTGTTGCAACAGAAAAATTTGGAATTTGGTATTTTGAACGTTTCAAAGGCACTAAATGCATGAATAGGCTTACAGCAACCCCTCCCCATCCCTATCCGCCCAAATTTTAGCTCAATTTTCGGACCGAGTTTTGAAATACACATTTTTTTTTGCCTTTTCCGTTTTTGCCTCCCCACCGTAAGAATATGTTTGGGTCCGTAAGACCCGAGAAGTTCCCAAAAAGAGCCCGCCTTGCAAAGAGGCCCAACTCTGGTCACTCAGTCAACAGCCAACACCCAGCCAGATCGAAACTAAAGGCTCTGTCACACCAGACCGTTTTGTTCGTCAGCTTAGGTATTCGTGTTACCAGGTCGTCGAGTCGGATAGGGTTTTCGTCTCGCCAGGTCATCGGCTGAAGGCGCCTGGCCCGAGGGGGTCGACCAAGACAAAAAAATCTACGAGATTTGGAAATCTGTAAATCTTCCAACGGATTTACGAAGATTTACGGATTTTCTGGGATTTAAAGATTTACGAAAGATTTAAGTTAGATTTAATGATTTACATGAAGTTTTGCAAGATTTACACTGATTTGCAGAAGATTTAAAGATTTACATAATATTTCGGAGATTTACACTGGTTTACAGATTTGAAGATTTGCATGAAGATTTGCAGGATTTAAAGATTTACAAACGATTTAAGTAAGATTTAAAAGATTTACGCGAGATTTGTGATTTACAAGACTTGTACAAGATTTAAGGATTTGAATGATTTATACACGATTTGCAGATTTACATGATTTGCACAAGATTCACAACAGATTTATAAATCTTAAATCTGGGGTGTACGAGATTTCTAGCTTTGTCGATCCCCTCGGCCTGGCCTGTTAATTCGGATTGAACACAGCGCCATGGGCACTCGGACTGACCCCATAACTGATCGCTAATCGAGACGCTAACACCGTCAATGGAAGAGATTGTCTAAACAACGTAAGGATTCTTTTACTTTTTCAGCAAGTATTGCTTTTATATCTTTTTGAAGCCGAAATATAAGGATTAGGGAAATTGAGAATTGTATATGCATGTGCAATAGTTACTGCATCAAAATAAACGTAAAAAAAGTTAAATTTGATCACAAAATTCTTAATATCGACAGCCTAAGAGACTACTTGATTATAACAAAAATCTATTTTGAAATGGAAAATTATTTAAGAACTCTGAGAAATAATAGTAGCACAAATAGTAGTTAGGCACAAATTACCATTTCGGAGGAACAATTTTGGAAAAATGTCAAAAAAGTATTTTACTCCTTTTATTTTTTAACAAATTACCTGGGGAATGTCATAATATTACGACGTTTGGAAATTTAAAACTTCAAACTAAAACCTATTTACTAAATAAACAAAATGATAAATAAATACAAAAACGAGGTAGCCTATGAAAAGAGTTATTATTATTATTTTTTTTCGGGGTTCATTTTTATTTCACTCTTTAAACTTGCTGTTTTTGTGTTTAATGTTGATTAATGTTGATAACTAATTAAGATAATTGAATGTATTTTTTTTTGTATTAAGCAAAATATCAATGATGATAACTAATTGAACTGAATGTGTTTTTTTGTTGTTTTGTTTGTGTTAAGTAAAAAATTAATGTCGATAATGTAAAATAATTGTTCAACTGTATGTTAATCATTGTTTCCACAAACAAGTACATTAGTACTTCGTGCAACCCATTATTTAATAATACAAAAATTATTTTAAAAATGTTATTGCGTCGCTGCTTTGATAGAATTTGAATCTGTTGCTCTCCGAAAAATATGATCTAATTATTATCTCCCCCCCCCCCCCCATCCCAAAAATCGCAAACACTGTACAATTGTACATCTGTAAAGACTGAGCTGTGCTGATACGCAAAGTACAATGAATGGTTGATTTATTTATTAGGGAGCGGCAACCATGATTGGTTCTCAGCCCCATCTAAACAGCAGCAACAACGACACAAACAACGTGAAAAAGGAGCATACAATATCTACTCATGACGTGAAAGTCCAAAAGTCCAGTTTGTAGGTCATCAACAATTTTAAAATTTTCTAGCCATATCATTAATTCGCTTCGCTCGCTCCATTGGCGTCGATCCATGCCTCATACAATTTCTTTGATTCCATAAGAATCATAAAATCGATGTACTGATTATTTTGACCCAAACTAATTGCAGTTGTTGCTCACAGTTCGTTCATCACATTCCTCAGCACGTCTGCATTTCACCTACATCATTCCAAACATACGATTTGTTTGTTTGCACGTTTGTACGTCTTCTCCTCCAGAAGCAATCCCCTGCGAAGGTGAGAGATGAAAGATTGAGAGAGCAAAGTGAAACACACATTGACAAGGTTTAGTTTACGTGGAAATCGCTCGCATTGCTCCCTCAATCCACGCACCTCCTTGCTTCAGAGACAAGAATATTTGACACCCTTTTAAAACCAGATCTGTGGGTCTGATTTTTCCATGCATCAAGTCAGTTGATATAAAACCAATTTTAACATCTATATGTGGTATGTGTTGCAAAATACGTCGTCCTTTTAGGTTATTTTTTGCGTGCATCCTTTTCCAGATCATCTCAGTACGTGACGAATAGCCTCAAGACGGTTTGTTTTTCACAAATTTTAACCCGTGCATGAACAAACTATGACGTCATGAACAAACATCATGGGGGGGGGGCGAAAAAAAAACTTTGACGTGATTTTTTCAGGTTTTCTTCCGAGTATTTGAGGGTCATCAAATCAAGTTAAAGCGTCGAAAATAGACCTAACCGAAGCGCAATTTAATTATCTTTCATTTGGTCCTATTCCCATCTTTGTAGATGCCTTGTTTTAAGAGGAGTAGGAGTAAGAGAACGTATGAACGTACAAACACACTCACACACACACCCAGTTGAATTGTTTCAGAAAGGAACACGCAACTACATCCAACAAAACATAACAAACTATGCAGGGAAATGCGCAATGCCTGCAGCAATGCAGAAAACTAACTCGAAAACTCTTGTGTAATGTTGATTCTTACAGCAAATTAAATTAACATCACCGAAGGGGGTTGGATGTGGGAAAAAAATGTAGGGGAACTCAGCCCGTCATGCGGGCAATTAATATTGCCTTGTTCATCATGAGAGACATTTAGACAGCTTGAATAAGGCTGCCATGACAATTAACCAAGGAATTACCGCTTCACTCATAAAACTCGAAGGGTGCGCTGATTGAGCGAGCGAAGCAAACGAAATTAGTGTTTTCTTAGTCTTAATTAAGGAAGACGTCATAAGTGTTCACTAAGTGTAACCAAATACAATAAGTGTTATTATTGACCTCTTTAATTTTGTAATTCCGACTTTGGATGTTCATGTGTATAGATGTATACAGTATGTATAAACAATTATTGTACTATTCATCTTTGCGGCGTGGTTCGTCTCCTCCCAGTAGCTTGCCCGCCGACGATATAAACTACGTGTACACACTTCTACTTAACAACCCTAAATTTAGCAAAAGGCACACTCCCATACCACCCCTAACACACCTCTATCACCACGGCCGCGTAGAAACCGTGTTGCTTAAAGGTACATCCGGCCTGCCTCATAGCATTGGCACCGCTAGGCCGTGTCAATCTGGCTTAGCGGTAGGACCTTGGCCTTTGATTTCAGAGGTCGTGGGTTCGATTCCCCGCTCAGGCAGTTTAACATATAAGTCCAAAAGGCAACGTAAATAGGTTTGCATCTGTATTTAGTTAACCAATTTCGAGCCCATTGGCTTTCCGTCCCGTTTAACTCATAGCATTCCGCCTGCTTTATAACAGCCACGCGCAGATTGCCATCCGCGCATGTTACTATTGCCAAGGTCAACTGAGATAGTAGCTGCGTTCCTCGCAGCAAAGAACGCAGCTACTGTCTCTGTTGCCATTGCGCCAAATAGACGAACCAGCATGAACGCATTAATTGTGTCGTCACAAACCGAAATGATGTTTGTATTTTAAAATCACACTTTATAATTTTTTTAGGTTACTATCTTAAAATTTTTCTTTGGCGATTTATTGGTATAAAATTTTTTAATTTTTACCGCATTAGTCTTTTAGATTTTTGATCTCTTAATAATTAGCAAACGATTAAAAATTAATATATGCACACACACACACATACACACACACACACACACAGTTGAAATGTCAAGGTTAGTACAAAGGACCATACACGTGCAGGACGCAGTAAATATAGTTACCAATTATTCAACAGAAAATCTCCTAGTCGCCACATTTTAAAACACATTTTTAGCAAGGGATTAACCAACGGTAAGTCAATAGAACTTTGGGGCCGTACGTGATGTGGAGGATCGAGAAAAATGGTGGTGGGACGAATGTCCTTTTAATTAACCAGCTGGTTAACTCAACGGGCCGTTCAGATCAGTTGATCCTGATAAGTAACGCTTGTTTGTATTAGCATGTGTGGCATGTTGGGACCGAGTTACCATTTTATTTGTTGCATTTTTAACTGATACGATTCGATACCCCCCCCCCCCCCCCCCCCCACCTTTCCTCCACCACCACCATCACTCCGCGTTCGGCCGTAGGTCCGAAAATGTTATGAAAAACCCACGGTAAGACCCACAGTGACCCAGATATCTCAAGCCGATTTTTTTGTTCGATGCATCAAACGCAAATTTTATATCAATCGACTATCAACCAACGTTTCGCCTGAATGCGTGGTTGCAGATGGTCTACTCTGCGTTGGTTGATGAGTCACTTTAAAACGATATATTCCTGTCTATTGAACGCTAGCCAGGTATGCGGACTTCGTAGTCAATCGTACTCACGTGTCTATCGATGACACACTCCCATCCATTCAGTAATACTTTTTTTTTTCCTACCAGTCATCACCGCTGAAATATTTTTTTTAATAAATCGAAATACAATACAACAATATAAACAAATTCCAATGGTAACATTCTTTACTTTGATCCGCATTCTTGAAGGAAACAAATCAACAAATAAACGATAGAATAAAATGGAAAAAATGTTTCAGGAGTGAATCATTTTTTATTTAAAGAGTTGGTTGGTACGATAGCATTTAACAACTGAAGTTCGCATTGCAAAATGACGGAAATTAATTGATAATGGCGACTAATAAAAGCAGAAAAATGCTCTTAGGCCGGCTAACAGAAATGAAAAGATTATCGACGCATACAATCTGCATTAAAGACTGGTGTTCCGTGTAGGCCAGTACATCCTTTCGTTAACCTTCTCAGCTAACTGCTTGAGACCGAGGATGTACCAAAGTCGTAGGTTCGAGTCCCAGTCGGGACAGTTGTCTTTCCTCGTTACCAGAAATTATTTTCCTGTTCACCCTAGCCACACAAAAAAAAAAACTCCATCGCAAAGCCGTTTAACAGACACACGAATTTTTTGACTAAGCAGGGTGAATTAGTTTTTTGTTTATGTTCTGCCAAAGAACTACTAACAGAATAGTGTGCTCATAAGCCTGATGTCTATTAGATTCAATGCTAATTGCTTATTTTCAACTGTTTGGCTTCCCGAATTTTATTAACCCAGAGAAAAATCATTAAAAACCCTCCTGCATTAATGCTTAAATGTTCTATATTTAAAATTTGAAGTTTTTCAGATGAATGGATACGTACTTCGTAAATTGGTGCCAACCGCATTGGCAAATTTTGGAAAAAAGCTGAAAATGAAAGGAATTTTATTGTTCAAGACAACCACAATCTTAAAAATACAAAAACAAAAATTAAATTGGTTAAAAAACAGGAGTTGGTTGCCATCACAAGACTAAAAAAAAGGTTTAAAAAAATTAACGATAGGCTAAAGGTAAAAAAAAAAAAGCAAGCTATGGGATACGAACCGTGGACCTCACGCACCCGAGGCGTCAACACTGCCTACTGCGCTATAATCACAAATACGCAGTGGCACTTTCGAATCACTTCGAGGCTACACTATTCTGATCTGGCGGGAAACTTATTGTCTATTGCAGAGAGTTGTTTTCATTAGTAAACTAAACGTGTTCTCTTCAAACGTCTCACAAACGCTTAATACATGAATTTGGTAATGTGGCATGGTTAGAACTAGTGTGTGTCTCATCGAAATGTAGTATATTTTACTGACTGTGAAGAGAGCCACAATTCATCCATCCATCTTGTCCGACCTCCGGCCCCCAATGAATTCAAAATAAAAATAACCTAACAGTTTTTTTTTTAAAGGCTTAAAACAAAAGAAGAAAGATGATGTTCTTAGCTAAATAGGCTTACATTAGCAATATTTCTGCAATGGAAATAAAATAATTTTAAAGAAAGACGACTGCCAAAGTGGCTGCTCACTGAGATAAATACCAACGTCGCTACCCACTGAGATAAATACAATCTTAAGAATCCAAGTGCAGGAAAAGAATTCTTGGTAACGTGCTTTCTCATATTAGTGTATCTTGTATCATCACAAGGCCATTTTTTAATGCAGACTGTTTGCTGCGTTAATAGAATCTTCCCCAAAACAAACAAAACTAAGGATTCCCGCCAAGCCCTTTGGCCGTGTGAAGTCGTGATATCAAACACCAAGCTCTTTCGCCAAGCTAATTCCACCGAGTAATAGTTCAAAGTTTAAATGAAATATATGAAAATTGCTTACTGCGCAATTTTCAGTTATTTTATTTAACGTTCAAAGTCTTAGTCGGTGGGATAAGCTTGGCGAAAAAGCTTGCCGTTTGATATCACGACTTCACAATGCCAAAAAGCTGAGGGAAATCCTTAACAAGTTTTGTTTTGGGGTAGATATCAGATATTTTCCGTCCAAATTGATGAAATCAATTTTTATGATTTTATGAAATCATCAATTTTTATGAAATCATATTTATGAACTGGTCAAGAGCTAGCTGTGCTGGTTTGTGTATCAAATTTGCCACTGAATGATCATACATCGACATTCTGACTTGTGAATCTGTTTACTTCGTGGGGGCGGCCATCTTTGTTTGGACTCTGCTGACCTCGGTTCGATTCTTGCTGCAGACGTTTTTTTTTTTTTTTTTTTTTTATGGAGCAACATTTGCACTCAGCGGTGGACGCTTCACCGGGGAAATCGACGTTGGAGGATTTTTTTCTGGGACATCCACCATCAGTGAAAGGCAGAGCATGTAAGGATGGCAGACGTACTACTCAATTCTATGACACAGTTCAATCACCATTTGTTCTAACCCCCTCCCACGATACCCCTTGTTCAAATACGTTGAGGGAGGCTTATGAATCTGGAACTAAATTGTCAGACCTAGCAAATTCCATCCAGAAAAAACTTGACTGCTTGCTGCTGGAAAAGGACCTTGATCTGCTCGAAATCAGTGGAAAACTCGCAAAAATTGAAGAATCCATTTTGCATCTTGCCAGTTTGGAGACGAAATTCGATAAACTCACAGATTGGTGGAAGACCGCACTGCATGACCACCTAAAGTCAATCAATGATTCGTTTGAGAAGCAACGATCTTTCGTAAATGAAACTTTGAAACAGCATACTGTAAACATTGCCACTTTGGTTAAAGAGGAATTTACAGCTGCATTTGTGAAACAAAATGTGGCAGAGACTGGTGCAAACGTGGCGAAAGTTGAATTGGGACAGGATTTGGTCAAGGTGACATCCATACTTTCAAAATCCATTGAAGGAACCTTTTCGGTTAGCTCTTGTCATTTAGACACTATACCGCGACATGAAAAAAATGAGAATTCCACTCGGAATGAAACCTCTCTAGGTTCCACAAGACGGAAGTCCGGCCATCGTACGCATTAACCTGCACTACGTAATCCCCCACATAACCTCTCACAGACCTTGCACAAAGTAAATACGAGCTTACTTGACTTTCCCTCGAGCTCTCTGCCACCGAATCTTACTAGGCGAAAAACACGAAAAAATGAAGATACTGTGATACCACAGAAAGACGCCTCTGGTACTACAAATGACACAACGCTAAACTTCAAGAACGTAACGTTGCTGTGTAACGATAAGAACCGACTTCGGGTAAACAATCAAAGCCTTGCTAACACTTGCCCACGTGAACCGCTGAATAGCATTAACAAATCGTCAACCCTTAATCTACAAAATGAACAATCAATCATCATAGGGGACTCTCACAGCAGAGGCTTAAGAGGGAATACAAATAAAGGCTCATTGACTTTGACTTTTCCTGGTGCTACGGTCGAATATTTGTCATCTAAACTGACTTCAATCGTCCAGAAATCAGACCAGGGAGCATCCTTCATCATATGTGGTGGCACGAACAACATCACTATTGATACTCCAAAATCTATCGTGGAGAAACTTACGAAACTCGGGGAGCACATTCGCGACCTTAGACCTGAATCAAGGATCTCCTTCGTTGGATTGTTCCCTCGCCTTGGGCTGCTCCACCGTGAAACTGACCGGGATATTGTTCTAACAAACATGCTACTACGTCAGCAGTGCATTGTGTCACACTTCAACTTCGTCTCGATCGACAGTGAACTGTGTTCGGACCACACTATGTTTTCTAGAGACGGCCTACATCTAACCAAAAAAGGGAAAAATGTGCTACAACATACACTCCATCTAGTCCACTTTAATCAGGAAAACGAGAATTCTTAAGTGGGAACTCTGGCTTTTCATCCCATCTACCATTTATTACAAGCACAAATGCCTACCTCCGTTGTATTTTGATCAATGCTCGCAGTCTTATATGTAACATGGGGAGCTTCTGGGCAACACTGGCTACTAATAGTTATGACATTCTGTTCGTGGTGGAAACTTGGTTAAATGAAAGCATCACGGATTCTATGATCACAGGAAACTACCCATATACAGTGATCCGTCGCGATCGTGGTTCTAGAGCAGGCGGCATTTTGGTTGTTTATCACTTAGGCTTAAACATGATAAGTGTTAGGGTCTCCGAACATACTGAAGCAATTTGTTTATTAATGCCTTTACATAAATTAAATATTATACTCTGCTACATTCCAAATGGTAGAGATGAGCAACTTGTGGCAAACACATGCATTTTTGTAAAATCCTGCATAAATCCTCTTTGTTCTAACTTGGTTCTAGGAGACCTCAATCTTTCTACCATTAATTGGGACTTGCTGTGTGCTGCTGACAGGCATCATCGTTGTTTCCTTGACGTTGTCATAGAGCTAGGCCTTTGCCAGCTCGTCAGGGAACCTACTCGAGGAGAAAATATCCTCGACATTGTTCTTACTGATAACGACAGACTTGTCATTGGCACCAAAGTGATTGATCATTTGGGTACAAGTGATCACTGCATGGTTTCTTTTGATGTGCAATCACCATATCCAGCCTTCACGAGTGAAGCCAGTAAAACTGGTAAGATTGACTTTAACCACCTCAGACATAGACTTGCGGGCGTTGACTGGAGTGGTCTCATGGAGATGGCTGCCTCGAGCACAATCTTGGCTTGGGACCTATTTTTTGAAACCCTCCAGGAGGAAGTGAATCAGTGTAGATCGGTTCCAAGTCAAACTAAGAAACCTGGTTACAAACTTCCACGAAATATCTCCAAACTTAGCCACCACAAATTAAAACTGTGGCAGGCCTACAAAAGAACGCCAACTATGGAAAATCTACACTCCTATAATAATTACCGCAAAATATATGCGTCCGCTGTAGCTAATTGGCATAGTGAATATACACCCGCTGCTGTTAAAGAGGGAACACTTTCAGCCCTTTTCCGCCTTTATCGTGAGAAAACATGTAGTGCTCGGGACTTTCCCCTTATCAAAATTGGTGGTGAATATAAAACACATAACGGCGAAAAAGCAGATATTCTTAACCAACTGTTCGTGTCAAACGGACAAGTTGACAACAATGATGTTTCTCCATCACTTGATCTTGAGGATACTCTAAACCCCTCTTTTAATATCGGTTTCACTCCATACTCTGTGAAGCGTACCCTCGACAAAATGAAACCTAGTCATGCTGTTGGTCCCGAGGGGTTTTCCGCCTATTTCTATAAACAAATTAGTAATGAAATAAGTTACCCCTTATCTTTTATCTTCTCATCCTCTTTTATAGAAGGCATACTTCCACCAGTCTGGAAAACTGCGGTTATCACACCTGTTTTTAAGAAGGGAGATGCATCTGATCCTAAGAATTATCGTCCAATCGCTCTCACAGTTGTACCATGCAAGTTAATGGAAACGCTTATCCGAGATTGCATGCTTGCTTATATTGAGTCTGTTGACTTAATCCTACCCGATCAATTTGGCTTTTTGCCAGGCCGGTCAACTACTTTGCAGCTCTTACTTTGCCTCGACAGGTGGACCTCTGCCATGGATATTGGTGTACCGTCAGACATCGTCTATTTCGATTTCAGCAAGGCGTTTGAATCCGTGGTACACTCTAAATTATTATTCAAACTTAAAAACTCAGGTTTTAACTGTAAACTTTTGCGGTGGATTTCATCTTTCATTAGCGATCGAACTCAATGTGTTCGAATCTCAAATTCTTTTTCTTCCATGAGGTCTATTACCAGTGGCGTCCCCCAGGGCTCAGTCTTGGGACCGCTTTTGTTTGTGATATATCTGAATGATCTTACATGTAACCTGAAAGGTACCTCTTTGTCAAAGTTCGCAGATGATCTTAAACTAGACTCCGCCATGGTTGGGACAGACTGTGAAAATATCTGCTGCGAAATTGCTTCAGTTGCAGATTGGGCAAAAAAATGGCAACTGCCTCTTTCTATTCCTAAATGTTGTACATTACACATCGGTCGCACTAACTTTAATATGACTTATATTTTGGAAGAAATGCTCTACCAGATGTAAATTCTGTTAAGGATCTCGACGTCTGGTTTTGCAGGGACTTAAAGTTTAGTCATCATTGTTCCCAAATCACTGCAACAGCATTTAAACGCTTAGCTATTGTAAACCGCTGTTTTTCTGCTTGCGACCTTAAAACCAAAGTTTGGGCCTTCAAAGTTTTTGTGCGTCCTATCCTGGAATATGCAAGCCCGGTTTGGTCGCCTTACTTGCTGCAGGACATCGACAGAGTTGAATCTGTCCAGCGGAGATTTACGAAGTCCTTACCAGGATTACGAAATCTCACCTACATTGAGCGTTTACGGTCTGCAAGATTGGAATTACTTGAACTTCGACGCCTAAAGACGGATCTGATTTTGACTTTTAAAATTATCCATGACATACTTCCTCTAGCAGTTCCTTTTTTTGAGCACAATAATATGTGCTTAACACGCGGCCATTCACTTAAACTCAGAAGTCAACCAGCACACTTAAACTGTCGTGTAAACTTCTTTTCCCATCGTGTGGTTGAGGTTTGGAATGCTCTGCCCGAGTCTGCTTTCTCCTCTGCTACCATTGATAAATTTCGTGCGGAAATAAACAACCAAAATCTGTCGAGGTTCTTGAAACGTAAACCATGTTGGTTTTAATTTTATTTCGTAACTTGTGTGTTATGGCTTCCTGTGCTTCCAACAGTTGACAATTGGCAACATAAAAATTTGCCATGCTTTATACAATTTTGTAATTACCTTGGTGTCGCGCTATAGTCCTGGTGTTGCCCATTTATCGACTCATGTTTTGTTTCTTTTTCTATTTTTTCCCTTAATTGTACGCTGTTTTACTAGGCTCGCTGTCAGTGACTTCATTGTCCTTTCGTGTCCTGTTGCTCCCGCAACGAATTATTATTTATTTATATTATTTATAATCCATTTTTTTTTTTTTTTTTTGCAATTATGAGATGACCAATCTAGTTTTCTGGTCCATTTCTTTTTTTTTTTTTGGTTGGCTTTCGTTACATTTTGAGGACAGCAGTCACTGCTTAAGGTTTACTGTTCCTCAGAAAAATACTCTGAAACATGCATAAAAGTAGAAAAAGTGCCAAAGGCTAAATATGGATTGATAATTTGTGGAAGTTTGACCTTCATGACCTAATAAAAAAAAATTACGACAATTTGTTTGAAAAATCGCAAAACGGCTTCGATTATTTGTTTTAAATTAAGACCAATTCTTAGCAGTAAAAACAAACATCTTGTTTGACGCTTTAGTAATAAGTAACATATCCAAAACTGGTAAAAGGGGCCGCCAAGTTCCGAATGGTTCGGCCCTTCAAAGGAGTGATATCAAAACACCAAAACATTCGCCAACTTAATCGCGCCGCTTAATAATTCGAAGGTTAAATGAAAACTAGAACATTGCTACTTTCGGTAGCAATGTTCAAGTTTTCATTTAACCTTCGAATTATTACCACAAAACAAACTAGTTCAAGCTCTGTTTAAACCAGTGAAATATAAAAAAAAAACCTACGACTTATTTCAAGAACTTAAAATAAAATGTTAAAAATCTTAGGAATTACATAATAATCTTAAATAACTATTTTAAATCTGAACACAAGGTGAAATATGTAAAAAAAAAAAATCTAAGAAGTATAAGTCTACGATTTGAAATACCTTTACCTTTTGTGAAAAATTGTTATGGAATAAGCAATATGCAATATTATATTCCTTGTACCTTTAATTAGCAACCCAATAATTTTACGTCTCTAACAGGATTTAAACAGATTAAGAAGGAAATAAAAAAAACTGGTTGTTAACAAAATTATAATAAAAATGTAAAAATAATTTT
>JAHWFP010189673.1:13078-44404 GCA_023313725.1 Lithobius niger | reverse complement strand
TTGCTCACTCAATCACAATTAATCTCTTCAACTTGACTGATCTATCAATTGGCCACACCACACTGGCATATACCTAGCTTAACCAACAAACTAAGCGTATTACCAAGACAGACTTTATTTTTAAAAAAATGTGTCTCCAATTTGGTTGGACCCTGTGCTCACAATAGGCATTTTTTTCCCAACTCGGAATGAAAGACTTGCAGTCCCTTAGTGGAATTTGTTGTTTTTTTGAGCCGCTTCTTTGCAACAACAATGTATTCTGACATTTAAGTACTGAAACTGTGCACGTGTGACACTTAAGCAGGTTATAATTTGGTGTTGGATGACAATACAAACAATGGTTATAACAATAATTTGGCATTTACGCACCACTTCAGGGCCACGTGCATTTAGCTACAATCCCCATTTTGGAAAAAGGCACTTCCCTATACGACGCTTTACCTGTCTTCCGAAATTTAGATTTGGCATCTTTCCCTAGTGAGCTATACAAATGTCTCCACACCCTATGAGAATTAACATGTAAGCCGTCGGATTAGCTAGCTAGTTACTAGTACGTAGTACCACATATCAACGTTATTGAGGGAACGTTTTCTCTATAAATGACACGTCCCCACACTTTAATGTTGAGGTTTTCTTCGTTACTGGACCCGACACACCTGATTCCAATGATTTGCAAAGATTTCCACCTCATGGGGAATTTCCATCAGTAGGCAGAAATCATGTATAAGCTTGTTACAGTAAAAAGATAATCTGATAATAAGTCGCCTCAAAGTTTTTTGCAGCGAGCGTTAACCAGTTACGGTAATCTGCCCTACAAAGCCCCATGGCCCTTTTTACACCTGACAACTAAACTCTGACAACAATTAAATATTGTCTACTTGACGGCGATATACTAGCGTGAGTCTAGATAGCGTGGATTTCACATTGAATAATGAATTGTACAAACAAAGAATGCAATAGTTTTCTGGATCATAGATTCACGTTCATGAGAAACATGCAACCCCATTAACAATCAACGAAAAATTGTTTCTTAGTTGAGAATAAAAATTAAACGATCGGGTAAAAAATGTCGAGGGTTCAGTACAAAAATGAAAAGGGACGGAGAGGGGGAGAGGAACAAGAGACGCTTGCAGGAGAAGGGAGAGTCCGAGGGGGCAACGAAAAAAGTACAGGAGGAAGGGCGAGAAGGATCAACAAAGTAGGTGAAACTCCTCCCACTTACGCAAACAGCCGTTCCTGTTCCCAATATAATCTCACGTTCCACTCCATGTAATTGTGGTGACCTTAGTTTATTCAACAAATTATAGATACGTGCACTTTTCATGTCTGTAAAGCATTCAAAATATTGTGCAAGAATTTATTACCAAGAATATAATGAACAAAACGGATTTGAAACAAATCAATTTGGCCAGATAAATAAAAACGAAATAAAACGTAGGCAGAGGTTTTCACATAATCCGCTGTAGTGACTATTGTTTTCGTTTTTGGTGTTCGGCACGAAAGCCAGAAACGAAAAGACACATGTACGAGAATTAGTTTTATATTTATTTCAAACAACAATAGTCTTATTTGCAGCTTTTCGGATTGTTTTCAGCCATAAATACCTTGAAACTGAATCAATTTCGTAGCAGATTCACCCCAGAAGACTTTCCAGAATTGGATAATGTACTGCTTCTAATATTAGCACTTGTGTTGTAGGTAATTAGAAATCTTTATATTCCTAAATAAATTAAGATTGAAACTTAACGTGTTTCCCCATCACCATCGTTTTAAAAGGAGGCCGTTATAGTTTTAAATGCATTGTTTACACTTAAATCTTGATGTTACCTCAATGCTTCTTTAAGAAATAATCAAGAACGAATTAATTCTTAAAGAAACATTGAGGTCACCTCAAGATTTCCAGTGCTAATCTAAAAAACAAGTACGACCTCGTGCTTTAAGTGTTCCAAAAGTCAACGTGACAGTTAAGCGGTATTTCTTTATCAGCCACTCATCGATACAAAGAACATTGCAGGGTGCCTTGAAACACCCCTTAAATGGAAATAGTGGTTTTCTCGCACAACCAAAGTTACAGCAGGTGATTGTCTGGAGTGGCAACTGTTACAATTTTGTTTTCATTCCTTCGAACAAATTCATATCAGTTAAAATATTCCAAGCATTATCTAGCAAACATTATAGAAGTATGTTCTTTTTACATCACTAACATCACCCACACTGTTTTAGATCCTTGAAAATGCTTACATCCTCATTTATTCAAGATTGTTGGTTATCTCTAATGTGGCACTTGTTAATATTATCAAACTACTAATGTTTGGTTGCAAAGATTTCTTTTCTACCAATTAATTATTTTTGTTTGGTTATTTTGTTTTGCATTCCTAAAAATTTTCATGAAAATTATGTACATGCTGTAACATGCAATTATGTCGGTACATACACTTTCGTGCTATTACATGAAATTACATATGTACAAGAGAGTAGCGTGAAAGTATAATTCTCATTTTTAGCTTGTATTTGCAATTTTGAAAAGGTTAGTCCCAGTTTTTGCATTTCCAAATAAAATTCGTACAATCATTCTGTAGACAACAAATTGTAAAGCCTGTCAAGTCAACCATCGCAGTTGCTACAAAGCCGACATATTCAAACTCAAAGTAAAACGTTATTTTAAAAAAAAAACCTGAATCAGATCAGTTGCTAAATTAACAAATTTGATCATATTTTTCAATTTAGATTTTTAGACTCTTTTTGCTTTGAACTCTTTACTTGGTCAGTTTAAAAAAAAAAACTTCAATAAAAAATTTATTTAATTTATTTAATTTATTTAATTCGCCAACCCTGGGGACAAATGGTAGTGTACCATTTATTGAGGAATCCCAGTGAGGAAGTCAAGATCGAATAAGCCTTCTGCTTATGGTATCGCTCGTGGTTGGTTGTTAATCAGCTGATACCTTTCTCTTGTAATTAAACAGCGGGGGATGATGTTGTTTAAAAATGATTGTCGCAGAGTTCCCGGGTTCAATGGTGGGCAGTTAAAGGCTACAATTGAACAGAAACCCGCATTTTAGTAAAAGTTAAAGTACTGCAAGATCAACTCTGATTCAAGCCTTAAGTTACAGGAAGTGACCACATTTGACACAAATCATTTGGTAAAGTATCATGTTTTAATTTTAACAACACAAACCCTCAGCCTTACAATGATTGGCAGAATCATGTTACAGATTACGAATAAATATGCATTATGCTCAGAGAACAGGCTTCATAATTCTGGTTAAAACTTTATTAACGAAAGGTCCAATGTTCAACATCATGTTACGGAATAAAGGTTTTGGGGCATTACGTTATAGATTAATCAAATAGACCGCATAGACTTAGTTCGTTAAAGGGGCATCTCGTTGCAGGGTACGGTTTTAGAATAGCAACATCTCGTAACGGATCGTTTCGCAACTAGGCACTGGAAACTTCGCATAACGGAATATAACTAAGCCTAGATTCCAAAATAATAGTAGCTTCACGTGAATGAATATGATTAAGCCTTTAATTATCTCGGATGAGATAATTGCCGAATGCAGCAAGTATTCGTGAGTGAATTCTGGGATGTGAACTCCAAAACCTTGCTCATGTTAAAAATGAAGAATTGATTACTTAAGGTGAACACGCCCAGCTAAAAATTCACTGCAACAGTCATGTTAAAATGAGAGTTAATGAAAATAATTACAGGGTTAAAGATGGGTTAACCAGATAATGGCTAGAGAATACTGCTTGAACCTGGTTTCTATTTTCTAAAAGCCATGACGTGATTCGTGATCATGAATGAAGAATGGATTGGATTGATAAGCTCATTATAACACATACTAGGATACGGAAAACATGAATTCCTATTTCCTCATAATCATTGTTCAAGTCCCACAAGACAGTAACTATAATTCCAGCAAGGCATCTCCAAATTACGGCACGAAGGAATGGTGTCAGAAATTTTCCTTCAACCTCACCGTACTTTCCTGAGCACAGCACAAGCTAACAACAAGCAAAATCTGATCAACAGCCAATTAATTAAGGCAAGTTATATGGGGAGATGGCGAATTTTTATATCATGTGAGCTGGCTTAAGTTTAATTTATAAGATCACGTGGAATCCTAATTCACAGTTAAGTAAATAATCGTTGATAATACGCAGCAGCTAAATGCAGCTAAATTAATTCAATCCAGAAGCATCATTCAAGATTAATCAGGTGAGAGATTTTATTTTAGGCAATTAGATCACGAGAGATGGCAGGGATGATGCAAAAAGACAAGCAGGTAAGTTAATAACGTAATGAATGCATGCAGATGAGTCTGCTTTCAAAGCCCATTGAGATAACATGAACTACGCTGCGTCGTGGGTACGATGAAGAGCAATCGAGCAAGACAGCCAACAGTATTCTTAATGCAGAGATGAATGCTATCGGGCTACTCTACATTGATACTGATTTCACACTTTGTAATGTTTGGGTGCCAGCCCTGACTTACCCGTGACGGCAGATCTCACACGTAATTATGTTTTCTGTGCCAAAGCGAGCTGGCCAGGGCTGATGTGAGCCCAGCTGGCCCACCTGGCCAGCCGAGCTGGCTGGCTCTGGCCAGTGCGCTTTATTTTTAAAGTGTAAAATCCGAAGCAAGCCCTCCTGCACTCGTAGCCTTGCAGTAAAGCCCACTAGCATACATGTGAACAAACGGAACGGTAAACACTAAAAGAGAATTAGTTAAGTGACAGTCGTAAATTAAATAGTGGCTATTACACAGATTGAAAAACAAGTGAGAGAAAAGAAGAGAGCTAAATATTGCATCTTAGTAAAATAAATTCCCGTAATGCGTATCAGTATGTTAGAAGGTCCATGATGCATTGTACTGATCAATTCTCTATCAGCTTTTGCAATAACTGGCAGTGTTTTTCCCTAAATGATATAATTTTTCCAGTTGTATTTCTTTTGCAAATTTCGTGTCATTAAAAGGACATTTTTGGGTGTATCCAACGTAAAAACTGCACTATAACGAAAAATAAAGATTAAAAATCACCCTATTTTTTTTTAGCAAAGTTAAATAAAATACTAACCAAAGAGCCATGTTTCAGAGAGTGAGAAGTTATGTTGTCATAATAACAAACTATTGACGAATGAAGACATAAATATTTAAAATATTTATAAAATAAAGAGAAAATAATACGCTGAAATAATAGTGACATGAACCGTATCCATTTTTTTGTTGTTCTAGAAGGTCGACTGCCCCAACCAAGGACTCGACCCATCAAGCTTTGGATATGTTTATAGATCGACACTACAGTCGCCGAACTGCACAGCCGAGATTTAACTATTGGAGCGTCGGTATTGGTATCCAAAGGACATTAAATGTGACAATAGTTCCAAAGACCAACAGAAGTTTCACACCCGTCTTGAAATAAAAACATTAGCCTACATTTAATAACGCAAGAAATAAAATCGAGAACCAGCTCGTAGATTAGTATTTACCAAATCATATTTACCAAAACTAGTAACACAACAATTTTTTTAATGCGTTTATAGGCTATTGACCAAGGTACAAGATCAAAGTTAAAAAAAAATACGGAGAATTGACGAAAGAAAAAGTATGAGGAAAAAACCCGGTGGGAGTTAAACACACAAATAAAATGGTGTGGTTCTTTTTTTTTCATGTTGTTATGTATAGGGTTGGTGGTTAGATTAATTGTCTTGGCTCGAATTTCACCAGGCAGGGTAGGAGTTCCTCAAGAAAGGACTTTTGTAATCTTTTTTCTCGAGCTTTTTTCTCCCTGTATTCATGGAAAAGGTGGTGTAGTGATATTCGTATTTGATTTTTTCCCCAATTTTTCGCTATTTTAATTATTATAAAAAATTTAGTGACGTCAGTTTGACATTAATGTCAAGCTCTACCTGAAAACACAGACGATGCTCCCAAGCAATCGTGGGTCGGCTTGCAAGCATTTATTACGAGTGATCTCAAAGTGCATATGGAGCCCAGCATGAGGGGTGGCTAGGGCCGGCTGGCCTGGGCTAACCCACGACGAATTATTAAGTGTAAAAACAGCATTTGGCTGAGGGACTTGCAGCTTCTCCGGGTTTCTGGCCTAGGCGTTCAGCTTCTGCAAGAATAGGGCTTTTCAACTTTCCAGGTCTCGTCTTTCCTTCGCTTCAGCCCTGGGTCTAAAGTGGTGGACTGGCAGATGCCGTTGACACCTCGCCAGTGGTGACAGAGCTGTTGGTTTTTGCATCTAGTTTGGTGCATCATTATGCTTCAATGACACAAGTAGGGGTGTGGCATCCTTTGTCACGGACTTGAACTTCTGCTGACGGGGAGCTTGCGATCAGTGCCTAGTAATTTTCTAGCATATTTGACAGCTGTTTAGGTAGTGAAAATTATTTTGTTAGAGCTAGGGGAGGTGGGATTTGTGTGAAGACTGTCTAACTAGCTTCTTTGTGATTTTTGGTTTCTGCGTTTAGGCATCTGCATTACAATCTTCTGATGGCTCTGGAAGGTTGTAGATTACAAGAGCACAGTTTGTGTGGTGGAAGTTACTTTGAATAGGGTTAATGGAATGAGGTAGCTTATTAACTATGTAGAGCAGTGAATAGTGAAGGTATAATTCTTCTTCTGTTGGTAGCACGGGACACGAATCTAATCAAAGATATCCTGGTGAAGGGTAGGTAAGTGGAGGAGCGGTAGTGTTAGTAGAAAGGTTGCGACTTGTTTGATATTCAGCTGTCAGCTGCACTCCCATTGGATTATACTAGTTTAAGTTTATGAAGTTGGTACTATGTTACGGAATTGTCATATTCGCCTGCGTGGCATGCATATTATTTTGGACAGGCAATGACCCCAACCTGTGTGTGTGGAGCAGATTGGGAGCCAGTGATGCAATTCCTGCTCCAGTGACCGGTTCAGTGCGTTAAGGATTTGCAAAGAAACCTGCAGGTTTATCGTGCAACGGGGCGGTTAAAGTTCACGATATATGTAGATACTAAACAGGGAGTCATGAGAAGTAAAGGCATTAATTATTTGTTATGCTAAGCAGTAATGCTGTTGTTTTATTGTCTGTGATGTTAGTACGAGGCAGATTGGCCGTTCGGTCTGAGCTCATCTAATAAAGCCATTAATAAAGCCATGTCCATTGTGCTATTTATTAGAAAATAAAGAATTATTATTGTTGTTTGCTTTATGAATTAAGATGGTTTGAACTTTACGAATATCAAGATATAAAAATTGGTGACTGCTTGAAGCAATAAGTGGGGCAATAACTATTTAGTGTATGAAATTACATGTAGAATGCATGGAACAGTAACTGGTAGTGAGCAAAAGGTATTTTTACTTAGAAAGCATAAGTAGCCCATGAAAGGGTTTTTATCCAGGGTAGTTGTAACCCTCTTAGACTTAAGAAATGGTATTATTTATCAACCAACTCTAATGAATATCGTAACTGTACAACAGGAAAAAATAGAATAATTTGTACTGGGTCGTACAAAAATGGGAATTTAAGATACCCAGTAACAGAGTATAATAGGGATTTTAATATTTTGTTGCGAAGAATTATTTATGGTTAAAGACATGGTCAGAACTTTTTTAACTTTTCTAAAAGGAGAAAAACTCGTACCATCTTAAATTGTATTCTATACATTTTTAGGATTAGTCTCGTATACTTGTCTGTCAAAAACAAAAAAAACTGTAAGCAGCTCCTATGTCCCAATAAATCTACTGTTTATTCCCTTTATAACGATTTGGTGCGTTTGAAGCCTAAACATGTAAGGAATAGTTTATACATGCAAGTTTAGCTTGGGACTGTCGTATAGATGCTATGCATTGAAGGCCTATCCCCTCAACAAAATCCTGGATCTGTCCATATGGACTTCATTTATATTTTACCTGGTTATTTTCAAACCCTTATCGTTATGAAAGAGGAAAAAAGTGAAAGAGAAAAAATATATATTAGAGATAACGTAATAGAGCTAGTCACTTTTATGCACTTACATGCCATCGAAGCGACGTGGCCCAGATTCAAGGAAAGAGGAAAACAAGCGAAACAGCGCAAATCTTATACTACAAATAAGGAAGTATAGTAATCTAGTGTATGATTTTTGCTGTTTGGCTTGTTTCCCTCTTTCCTTTATATAATTTACAGGGATTTGAGCATATTTATTTAATCCTTCATTGAGTCTTTGTATTTTGTTGTATTTCTTCTACATTGCCTATGGCCACAAGTCTTCTCGGTCGAATGGAGCCTCGGCCTGCTGTGACCTTAATAACGGGTTTATTGAGTCATCTTTATGCCAGTGGAAGAGTGGCCATAGTGATAAGGCGCTATGCCAGTAATCTGGGGACAAATTGGGTTACCAGTACGAATCCCGGTCGTGCCACTCCGACGACACATAAGTGCATAAAGATGGCTTACTGCACTTCCATTATTTCTAGCGTATGATTTCGCTATTTGGCTTGTTTTCTTCTTACCGTTATATAATTTACAGTAATTTGGGTATATTTTTTAAATCCAGATTCGAGCTTGCAGGCCAAATTGTTTCATTCCCAAAATGCCTTTACTGATTTGCTGACTTCTCCACTGGAGGTGAAATAACGCCATGCTGTGGCGATTCTAGTGTATGGTTTTTCGCCGTTTGGCTTGTTTCTGCTTTCCTTTCTATAATTTATAGTGATTTTTTTATATTTATTTTATAGTTATGAAACCAAAGTCTCATAGCAGAAATGAATCAACCGTAATGACCCCCGGAAGTGGAACAATGAAAACGTGTAAGTGTGTCAATTCTTTGGCTAGAAGTTGCACCTGGGACGTTGTTGCCCTGAAAAGATGTTAAAATTAGCACATTGTTGCCTCGACTAACAAGTTGCTCTGCGCGGTCATCGCAAAGGCATGTCTTAAATGACGTCATGTACGAAGGACAGTTATTTTTCGCACGCTACTGGTAGTGGGGAGGGGCCTGAACGGGGAATGCCCGTTGGTGGGGCAGTTCTTATGTTACAGCCACTATTTGATTACGATATTGCTTTGCGGAGGGAGAGGATTGACGGAAACGGGGAGTTTTACACAAAGAAAGATTGACTGTTGCAGTGAACGATCAGGCAGCACCAAGCAAATACTGGGAAACAACCACGGGTCAAACAAATCCCCGGGCGAAGCCAGGTACGATGCTAGTAGTGTATAAACATTACGGACAATAGTATTTAAGTAACTTACACTACGCAACAGCGAAGTCATAAAAACGGAATTAGCGTGTAATTTTTATAACCTTCATTACTGAAAATTTGCTATCGGAAATGTTGTCATCCATTGCTATCGAAAATGTTGGCTTTGATTTGTTTACCGTTTAATGTGTGTGTGCGTAACGTGGTGTTTGAACAGTTTATACCGGCAAGCAGCACTATTCATATTCGTTCCATAAAAATTTCTAATTAAACATTGGCTTATTTACTTGCAAGACACACGGCAGTCCATCTTCTACCCGTGTCAACGTCCAGAGGTTCCCTTTAGCTCTTAGTTTCCCAGATTTTAAAGAAACTAATGGCTTCACACTGAATATCTTCAGGTAGGCCCGTTTACAAATTGGCTTCTATTATGATCATTGTTTGAGTATGACTTCTTTCGTACACTGTTGTAACCACATACCAACGCCATAGTCAATAGTCATGTGACATTACATAGTTAGCTACTGTTATCGATTCTCCAAAACAACAAGAAAGTAGCAATCGAAACAGCGACATTTTCTGAAAACTTATGGACCACTCGTTGTTAACCAATGATGAAAGGAGTCTGTAAGTATGTAGTGGAGACTTTCAAAATTTTTTAGTCCACCATGATTTCATAAAGGGATTTTGATTCCCCTTGCATAGTGGTTTTTTAAATAATAATTCTCTCCTTCCAAATAAAACCCATAACATTACGAAGCCTTAACTGTGAATATCCAAAAGGAGTACACGTTTAGGAAATTTCTGCTAGATCGTGAATTTCCACTTTTCCCGTGATGAGCTGTATTTTTCATTGAAATGCTAGTGCACCCTCCACATAGAATTAATGACAACATCAAGTTGCATCCTAGCCTGATAACTCATTTATAATAGGAGTCTGGTTACCAATAAACTTTTGTGTCTTTACAGCTAAAGAGTTTTCCTGTTTTCAGGCATCAAAAGGTTCTGGAACCCTGACAACATAAAAAGCCACAATTACTGACATGTTTTCTTGATGAAAAGAAACTGCGTCAATAACGTTGATATTTTTTATATTAAATGATACTGCTTAATACAACTGGTACAGGGGTATGGCAGGATTCCTAGCTACTCTAACTAAAATAAAATCTCCAACAAAGATTGAGGCACACTAAACCCACTATATGAATTCTTTGCTTTATCTTTAATATAGTAATTTCTAACAGTGAAAATGTTTGGGCCTTATCAGTGGCAAAATGATGCAAAACATCATATCTCCTTTAAACAATGCTTGTTATGAATTATTCCTTGCATGCTTTTCTGCCATTTAAAGATGCGATACAAACGCCAAGTTCTTTCATCAAGTTAATGCCACCAGTTAAGACTTCAAACTTTCATGTGATAGTTAAAATTGAGCAGGAAGCAATTTTCTGAATTTCATTTCTTCTTCGTACTCTTAATCGGTGGGATTAACTTGGCGAAAGAACTTGGCGGTTAATACCATACTTTAAACGGCCAAAGAACTTGGCATGAATTCAAATTTTTTAAGGGAGATATTATATAATTCACACGGAATTACTATTATCGAAAGAATATTCTGAATAGCTTTGCTCCTCAATCTGCATTACAACTGGTATTGGTGATCCAAATAATATCCATTATTCACTTACTTGTAAATGTTAAAAATAGCAATAAATTCTAATATTTAACAATGACGCCATCTGTCATCCAATTCATCATTTATTGCTTCCTGGTCTTAGTGGAAGTATCAGAATTTCTTATTTTATTTACCGTAAGCATTGAAAGAAAGGAAAGATTAGGATGTTCATATATCTCAACTGCTGTTATCTCGGGATGTAGCCGAACAATATTGGAAGAAAATTCACGGGCTCTTTTAAATGCTGTTCTTGATACAAACAGGAGCTTGACTTTGGTGCAAATGACACCGTGTTGTTGTGTTTCTCGTTTTCCACAAATAAAATAACTATATGACGGACAATAGATTACGCCATTCACTGGAACGCAGAGATTATTAGTTGGGAACTTAAATTGAATTGAATTTTATCAGAACCAAGAACCACACTCTTGCACTCTGTACAACTCTATAGTTTGTTCCACATTATGTTTTCAGAAAACTGACTGGAAAACTACTCGTAACATGTGGATATCACACTTGTAGACTCAACAAAGTTACTGTTAGAGTTTACGAATGGGATGTTTACGGATTTTTTGTACTCGTAGTGGAAGAAAACATGGTGTCATACAGTCAGTTTTCTGAAAACATAACGTGGAACAAAGTGTAACTATAGACACAAGAAATATTACCAGTTAGTAATAATAATAATAATATAATAATAATAATAAATACAGACGATGCTCGAGGCATCCACCCACCCAAATTCCCCGGCGGCAGATGTTAAGTGGAAGAAGTACCACCATTATTACAGTTGTTTTTTGCCGCATCAAGGATGATCACATTACAGTTAGTGATCATCCTTATTTTAACAATCTAACTGGACTGTATTAACGGCCTTGATACAATGTGTCATTGTGTTGTCTCACGAGTGAGGCACATAGGATAACCAACGACGTTGAGTAAGTTCTGCCAACAATCACGAGTCACTATAACCGCTATCCTAAGTTAAAACAAAAAATTAAAAATTATAAAATTTAAGAGTTTAAAATTTTAAAATGAAGACGATTGCCCGACTGTAAAGGAAGGGTTGATGGTATGGGGTTTGGATCAACGAATGCATTACCACCAAGGTTTGACCTACCAGGGACACAGTGGTCACCGATGACATCGCCAAACGTGAGGGTCGAGTGTGGGAGAAAAGCCATATCACTGGTTAGTTAATGTCTCCCCAAACGTCAAACCATAAAAGGCACCTATTGGAGTTAAAAGAGTTTTGAATACCAAATTTCATTTGTATCTTAGCATAATTTATTTTAAATGAGCGGAATTAGGAGTCAGTAGTCAGTAGTCAATATCCACCCAAAACCAAAACTGGTATAAGAGAAACCACCAAATTTCTAAAAGGGTTGGCCTGTGAATGTAGTAATATCATTCAACAGGGAGGGGCCACCAAGGTTAATCCTATTAGCCAAGTTAATTGCACCGAATAATACTTCAGACGTTAAATGAAAATTTGAAGATTGATTCCGCTAGTAGTTTCTAGTTTTCATTTTATCTTCGAACTATTAGTTGGTGCGATTAACTAACCAGTTTTGGTTTTATATCATATCTTTCATAAGCTTGTGAATGCACAAAGGATCCCATGGTTTAATCTTATAATAATAATAATAATAATAATATTTGTTGCGATAGCAACGGGTCTGGCAAGGACTGGGGGTCTGGCAAGGGCTGGGCTGACTGACAGCCAGCCGCAATTACATGTAATTACAGTGTACAGCAGTAAACGGCCAAGGAATGGATGATGGTAAGAGATTTGGGGACACGAATGCGTTACCACCAAGGTTAGACCTTCCAGGGACTCAATGGCCCCTGATGGCATCGCCAAACGTGCTGGACATGGGAAGGGTGTGAAAATGTTAAAAGGCACAAAATGATGCTGTATAATTAAAAAGTTAAAAAAGTGCTAAAAAATTTTAAAGTATACTGCGGTGAATACTAAAAACTAAAGCACCCAAATAGTGGGATTTGTCAACACTTAAAAAAAAAAAAAAAATTTTTAAATATAAATATATGTACGTAAATCAAAGGCCAACCTGATAAAACAGGGTGGCTGGACTACCGCAAGCAGCCTACATGCCATTAAACATTTTTTTTTTAAATGGTATACTTTAAGAATTCGGATTTGTTTGGGACCACAACGCAGTTCTCAAAAGGGAAAGGGGGGGTGGGTTGGTGGTGAGGAAAAAATACCATTAGGTGTCCGGGAGTAAAGGACGTTTCAGAAAAACGTGAAATGGGTCCTCGTCAAGCAGCCTATGAAAGGTCGAAACCGACAGTGCAGACGCAGTCTTTATATTGAGTGCGTTCTAAATAGTAGCCACTCGAACTGAGAAGAAATTCCGGCGACAGTCAAGGTTTGATGCAGGTATGGCCAACTTCCACTCGTGACCGCGTGTACAAATAAGGCATTGTGCAGGATCGAAAAACTTCATCAATGCCGATTAAATTATGAAGTATCTTGTATGTGAGTACGAGGTAAGCTTTTATACGTCGCAGTTCAAGCAACTCCAGACCCATTTGACAAGTATTTCACGGTAAACAATTTCCCGGAATCCAGAGAGATATTTTGTATAACGGCGCTGGACTTTCTTCAAGAGGTCAATTTCTTTGGCCAGGTAGGGGGACCATACAGGTGTAGCATATTCCAAGATATATTCCACAAACACCTTGAACGCCCAAATCCAGGTGGCAACACACCCAGATAAAAAACACCTATTTACAATCGTGGAGCGGTGGAAAGCCGCAGTGGCAACTTTCTGGCAGTGTAAGGATGGTTTTAAGTTCTTAGTGGACCAAATTCCTAGGTCCCTAACCTCTTCAGTTTGGGGTAAGGTCTCCTGATCAAGAAAATACTTGGGGCACTTATTTTCAGTTCCCACAGAAATGATGAACATTTTTGGTTCGAGATTGGCAGCTGCCACCTTTGGGACCACCCAACAACGCCGTGAATCTGGGCATCCCATTCGGCTGACGGGGCAGAAGAAAAATTTTCGGCTCCGATCTTCATGTCGTCTACGAACTTCCATCCGAAGGTACAAGCATCTCCTATCCTAAGATCATTTATGTAGATCAGAAAAAGGATGGGTCCGAGAACTGAACTCTGCGGTACACCACAGGGGACAGGTTTCCATTGTGAACACACATTCTCAAACATCACGCTCTGTGTGCGCTCCGCTAGGAAAGCTGCAAGCCAGTTTTTTAGGTTACCTTCAATACCACAGCTACTAATTTTAAGAAAAAGTTTTCTATGAACAACCGACTCAAAAGCCTTTTTAAAATCTAACTTTAAATTCACTTCTACCTTTTCTGACTGGAGGTATTTTATTTCTATAAATTGTCTCATCCATAAATTTCACGTTTGCTATTGCCATTCGAAAAAAATTAATAACAAGCATACGAGTATGGTAAGTGCAAGGACTTAATAAGTTCCTATGCAATAAAAGATACCCTGTTCTTAGAGAACCAGTAATGAGTAGTGATAAATTTCTTCGGTCTGTGGCCCGAAGCCAAACACCTTGCTATGAAAGCTACCTTATTCTAAAGTTAACTTCAGCATAAGTGAACCAATACTGCAATTTTATTGAGGCCCCGGCCAAATGCCATGCGCCCCAAACCTAACCTAAAGATAAGCAACAAACAACCAACAACCATAGGCTCCACAGTACAAAAAAAAATCCCATGCAACCTTGTTACCACCGAAGCACAATGGAGCACAACAGAAAAGCACAACAGAGCACCACAGAGCACAAGAGAGTACTACGCATACAAGCCACTGGCGGCCCACCTTCTCTCTCCCATAAAGGGAAAGTTCCAGTGGGCATTGGAATCTGCGTTGCACTCACAGATCACCGTACTGTCCGGCTCACCTTCTCTTCTCCATTTAGGGAAAGTTCCAGTGAGCACTGACATCAACTCTTCAGAGGCCACACTTTGAACATCACAGAACTACCACAGTACCAGCGCATCACCAAGTAGGACGAAGGGGGAGGAGCTACACCTCTAAACCTGTTGTGACAATGAAGGCTGCATAAGTGAACCATCTATGTGCAACAACAATGTATTCTGACACTTAAGCATGTTATAATCTACTGTTGGATGACAATACTAACAATAGTTACAACAATAATTTTACAATTACGCACCACGTCAGGACCACGTGCTTCTACCTGTAACCCCTATTTTAAAAGGCTCTTCCCCGCATGATGCTTTACCTGTCTGCCGAAGTTTAGATTTGGCAACTTTCCGTAGTAAGCTGTACAGGTATCTTTATGCCCTATGAGACTTAACATGGGAGCCGGCGGTTTAGCAAATTCTAGTCACTAGTTACTAGTTATTAGTAACGCAAATCCATGTTATTGAGGGCACTTTTACTCCACAAAGAACACGTTCCTACATTTTAATGTTGAGGTTTTCTTTGTTACTGGACCCAAAACCACTGATTCAAACGATTTGCAAAGATTTATACCGCATGGGGAGTTTACACCAATATGCTGAAATCAGGAATAAGCTTGCTTCAGTTATAAATGACACAGTCTGCTAGTGAGGCCGCCTTTTTTGATCAACAATATCTTTTAACAGTCGGATGTCTGCAATTGGATGATCTACTGTTACTTGGCAGCGACACGCTAACCTGTGTCTAGATATTAGTCAGTAGTTAGCTGAAATAAACGATCTTCATGCACTTTTATCACATTGATACAGTTTATGCACTTGATTGAAATGCAATTATTGCTTTTCAGGGCATAAAGTCTGCCCATTATCATCAATTTGTAAGCTGATTCACCGCATAGGTATTTAGCCTCATCATCATCGTGATATACGCTCAGCTCTGGTTTCTGTTAAAGTACAAAAACTAGTGGCCATGCAACAACAATGCAGGAATTGAACAATGAGTTTCTTACAATGAAGTGTGACAATTGCACTTGGTAGGCAACCAGTAGCGTGGTCTGTGATAGGCTTGGAAATTAGTTTTCATAGAAATGTAAACGAATATCCACCCAAAACCAAAACTGGTAAGAGAAGCCGCCAAGTTTACAAAAAGGGTCGGTCTTTCAACGTAGTGATATCATTCAACCAGGGCAAGGCCGCCAAGGTTAATCCTATTAGCCAAGTTAATCGCACCTACTAATAGTTCGAATGTTAAATGAAAAATAGAAGATGGCTACTAGCGGTAGCAATTTTAAAGTTTTCATTTAACGTCCAAAGTATTATTCGGTGCGATTAACTTGGCTAATAGGATTAACCTTGGCGGCCTTTCCCTGGTTGAATGATATCACTACTTTGAAAGGGCGACCCTTTTTGTAAACTTGGCGGCGTCTCTTACCAGTTTTGGTTTTGGGTGGATATCACAACTTTCATAGGCCTGTGAATGTACAAAAAATCCCACGGTGTAATTGTCACCCCTACTTTTTTTTTGTCTGGAGGTATATTATTGTATGAATGTTCTCATTCATAATTTTCACATTTGCTATTGTCATTCCAAATAAAGTAATAACAAGCGTAACAGTGTGATAATTGCAAGGACCTAATCAATTCCAATGGAATAAAAGATACCCTATGTCTTATTGAACCAGTAATGAGAAATTTATTCGGGTCGTGGGGCATATAATTCATTTTGAATTCGCGTACCGTAAAAAAAAACTATTTGGATTTGGTGGGGAAAATAACGACCAACCCTTTGCAATAAAAGATACTCCGTCTCTTCGTGAACCATTCCATTCTGTGAACCAAAGGGTTAAAGGGTTTAACGAGCGTTAACCACTCCTGGTCATCTGCCCGAAGCCCTAAGGCCCTATGTCTGCAACAGCCAGATTCCCAGGCGGCATTCTGTGAACCACCTATTTGCAACAACAATGAATTCTGTCAATTAGGTACTGAAATGATAAGCGTGTAACACTTAAGCATGTATAATCTACTGTTGGATGACAATACAAACAATGGTTACGACAATACTTTTGCACTTACGAGCCACTTCAGGACCACGTGCTTCTAGCTGCAACCACCATTTTGGAAAAAGGCACTTCCCCATATGACGCTTTACCTGTCTGCCGAAATTTAGATCTGGCAACGTTCCCTAATGAGCTGTACACGTGTCATTATACCCTTTGAGAATTAACATGGGAGTCTGCTGACTAGTTACTAGTTACTAGTCACTAGTCACTAGTTACTAGTTACTAGTCACCAGTAACACAAATCAACGTTATTGAGGACGCTTTCTCTCCATGAAGGACACGTTCCCACATTTTCATGTTGAGTTTTTCTTTGTTACTGGACCCAAGACACCTGATTCAAACGATTTGCAAAGATTTTTACCGCATGGGTAATTTACACCAGTATGCTGAAATCACATATAAGTTGGTTTTCAGTTAAAAGAAACAGTTTGCTAGTAAGCCGCCCTCTGACAACAATTACACTCTAACAATTACGCTCTAACAATTCAACTCCAAACAACAATAAAACATCTACTTGGCGGTGACACACTAGCGTGTGTGTAGATTTCGTGAAAGTGACTGGTTTGTCACGACAGCTTTAATTTAATAATTTGATACAAATGTAAAGCATTAACACACGCTGCAGTGTGCTCTGTTTAACATGCAGCAATGATTTTTTATTTGTTAATTTCTTTTAGTTAAATGTTTTTTGGTGATAAATTTCTTGGAGGTTACCAATGCATGAGCTTGTCAATATCCATGAAGTGTTTATTCAATTTGGACCATTTGGAAATTACTAATTGCATCAATGTGACGACTGGTATTGTCTTAGGGTCATATTTGATGATGTGTAATTGTGTAAATTCGTACATTTTACCCTGATCATTTTATTGTCTCCTATACATACCAACTTTATCTTAAGATCCAGCAAGAGTTTAATTTTGCTTCTGCTGTCGATGTTTGCCATTTCCATCAATACGGAGAGCATGTGTCTCTTTAACGGGCAGCAACAATTACTCGATTAGAGTTTCTTCAGCTATTTCATTGACTGGTCGAATTGATCCACTGTAGCCTTTTAGGACCCACGGTCATAGATTCCCTACGTTTCCATGCAAACGTGTATTTTTGTCTTCATCGCCTTTGGGTTAAGATTTGGCCCACTACAGTTCAAGTACCGACTTGTTAATGTTTTCGAGTTGTCTGTGGAAATCTACCCAGTCTCAACAGTTAAGCCTCAACTCGTTCGTACATTCTCGGTTATCAAATATGAGGATCGAACCACCTTCGAGCGTGATTTGAATGGTAGGAATGACATATATACTCAGCATGAAATTACCGTGTTTGGTATCCATGATGTGTGTGTGTGTATTTCATGTGTGTGCGATAGATAGGCACACAAATAATATTATGAAATTTTCTTTATTACTAAGAAAAAAGTACATTTTTATAAATTAATTCAAACTTCAAGAAAAATTCAATCTTTATTTTATTTTGTTAAACACTTCGAATAAATTACAGTGGCCTTTATTAAAACAATACCAGACGGCTAAGCAATATTGTCTGCATAATATCTCATCGGCTGCCTGTATTCTTCTTGGTTTCCAGATGGTTTTCTTGTTTATGAGGCATGCCACGAGCTCTACAGGTGGTTTTAATCCACAATTGCTGAAGTACAAAGTGCACAAACCTTCTTTTATGTAATATGTACTCCAATGAGATGCGTCTCCCTCTCTCGACTCCTGCAAGTTCAGTAGCGCATTCAGATGTTCTGGGGTGTGTAGATAGGTCTTTTGGAAAAAAAACTCATCTGAATGTACGGATCCATAACTTCTTAGCATAACTGATGAGGTCTAAGTTTATTAAGGCCCTGTTCGTCAGAATGCCGGCTTCAGATACTGACCACCTCTGGCAGTTTTTTTTATTTGTTTTATTTTTTATTCCTTATCGTGTGCCTCCATGGCTGCATTGTGTCGCTTTACTTCTGCCATCAGTCTCCTATTTAGACTAGGCATCGTTTACCGCCTTCACAATTCCGGTTGTGCCTCCTCCTAAGCCCCCGCTGGCACCATGGCTTTGGCTGGAAGCGCGGCAAACTTACTGCCCTCCTAAGACCCCTAAAGCTGCGAAAGCTGGGAGAAGCCTCTTTTTTTGACTTGTGTACGCGAGAATTTAAGATTTAATCCTTTGGACTGTAGCTCGAGCCTTTTGAATTCTTGTTTTAGTGATGGATAGGGATACTGGGGACTTACCTTTCTGCTTTAACTGAGAGTTGGATACATAAACACTTGATGTTTTTCCGGCATTGATTTTCTTCAGCATTCATCTATTTTGAGAAATTGTTAACTTAACGGAGGTTGATGAATATATAATAATTAACCTACTTATCTACTTCTCTATTTATTTATTATTTATTTATTTTTAATTTGTATTTGTATCTATTTTCCCCTAAGTCACAACCGATATTGCGCTCCTATCCAACTTAAAGGATATAAGTCGGTCACTGATGCCATAGCATAGCATCTAGTGTTGGCTTTGAATTTAAATCTCAAAGACACGTTGATCACGTTAGGTTTAAGTCTGTCACTCTACGTTGAACAATCTATTGCAATCAGTGGAAAATTGTTAGCATAACTATGTCGACACATCAAAGCCTGATCGCCACTCTCCGAAATACTGTTCCTAAGTTGAGTAAATCTTGAATCATCTTAGAACTGTTTCCACTGGCAAAATCTGCATTCAAGTGTAGAAACTGATATCACTCCAAATTCAAAGTCCCGTGAGCATCGGTTAGGATGCAAACATTGAAGACTCCCGGATTTTTCTTTTGGTTCATTTCCTACCTGTCTGAAATCCAATTATAACGTATCTGGCCTTTTCGATTGAAGAAGTCGGTATTAATCTCCATGTACAGCAAGTTGTAGTGGGTAAATCGAGCAGATCCGAGCACTAGTGCCTGAAAGTCATGGGCACCATAATTCCTTCATCAACCAGGACATAATTTTAACTTTTTTTTCTGTGCATCTGAAGGGGTAATGTGAGGAAGGCACCAGGACACTTGCTTTAGACTAATCTTGCCTTGGGGTACTCCAATATCTCGGAAAATGGTGTTCGGTCTCCAGTCCACATTAAAATCTACGTTTCCTGGATACCGTAAATAGGTTTTTGGTGTAATCCTCGAAGAATCCCAGGAGACGGGAGAAGGGTATGGTATAAGCAAAAGAAAGTTTCGGAATGTGAGAGCTTAAAAGTATGTCTCTCTTGTGTTTAAAGATGGCATTTGTTCCATCATCGGCTATACTGGCATTGCCACTGTCTAGAAACCATACCTTTATGCGATGTGAGCCTGGTCTTGTAGACATAGGAGACGAATCTTTTCATGGTGCTGACCTTTTACAAATAATTGGTTTTGTCCTTGGTCTTCTCCTCTCTCTGATACTTGATGTTCAAAAAAGAAGTAGGCTATTGTGTTGTTTACTAAGGCAATCTTTCAGTGGCCACATAGGCTGATATACCCCTGACGTTACCAAGGCACCCTTCATGTATAGTGTAGTCGCGGTAATTATAATATACCATGGACTGGTTCATGCTAAAAGGCTTCTTAACATTTAGGTATCCTTCTACATTCGCCAATTTGCATTAGATAAGAGACTTATCAAGAAAGGCTGCATATGACGGAGTCGGGACTTGTCGTCATTTAGCTTGGAAGTCTTTAGATGGTGGTGATTGTTGTTGTTTGGCATATGGTTCATTGGTATTAAAATCTGAAGGGGTAATGCGATGAAGGCATCAGGACACTTGCTTTAGATCAGTCTTCCCTGAGGCTACTCCAATATCTCTGATAATGGTGTTCGGTCTCCACGTCCGCATTAAAATCTAAGTTTGCAGAATCCTCGATTTTGTTGTTGTTGTTTGGTAGATGGTTCGTTGGTCTTAAAATCCAAAATTAAATCAATACTAATTATATCCTTTTACCTATTTATTTAAAAGAAAATTGTTTGTTTGCTTGTATATTTCTTTGTTTCTTTTGCTAGAAGTAGCATTCACATTTGATTTACCCTTTCCTCGAGTGTAATATCATAGTCATGGTCTCACCACACAAATTGAGTGGACGATCATATTGGTTGGTTACCCAAATTCTATTCGAGTGAATGGTTTTGCTGGTAACTGGCAGGTATATGAAGTTTGTGAGGGGAATGCACTATCTTGTATCCCAGTGTGCAATTAGGAAAAAAGAAGTATTTGGTGGGCTACCTCAACCCATTCACAAACGAATTGCCTACCAGATCCCAGTGTACCACGAGGGAATTGGCATCTAGGATATTGGATATATTCTTGGCAATACTGGGTCTGTGTGCATGCACTTTAGGCTCGAATACGAATAATTTCGCCACGTTTGTTGGACCAGAAGTGGAGAAATCTACCTCTTATCTTTTGTTCTTGATATGTAGCTTGCATTTCAATGTATTGGTGTTACTGATGATACAATTGTGCGAGACGTCATTCGAAACATCCCAATGCTGACCACTCTTTAGTTCTCTGCAGACATATTTTTATATTGCTTCTAATTCATAGCTACCTTCAGGAATGATAAATTTTGTCCACTCCCTGCCATTGTTGTAACCAGGGCAATAGAGGTGTCGAAAATTTGGTGGTGAAATCTGTAGTGATGGAGGAAAGAACTGTGGATGCTGAAGGCATTGTTCTCATTATGTCACTCGAAATGAATGTTTGTTGTTTACAAAGAATGAGCTTAACCATTTAAGTTAGAAATACAGAATTTTAATCACATATTATAAAAAGACTTTGTTTCTTTATTAATTTAGTTTTGTTTCCTTGTTAGTTAATTTTTTCTGTATCTTTCTTTCTTTCAATTGGACAAAACTTATCAATCATGAGGTAGCTATGAATTAGAAGCGACAGAAAAATACGTCTACGGAGAACTAATGAGTAGTCAGCATTGGGATGTCACAAACGAAGTCTCGCGCAATTGTATCATCAGTAGCCCAAATACTTTGAAATGCAAGCTACATAACAAACAAAAGATACAAGGTAAATTTCTCCACCTGTCTTTGTTTTTTTTAACATTTTCTAAATTCTGTGATCAACTCATTGTACTCCTCGTCTGATAAAACGCCATTAGATTTCGACTCTGCAAAAATATGCACAAACTCTTCTTCTAGATTTGAATTACCTGCATCTCCCAAAACCTGTTCAGTTTCAGTCTTTCGCTAAGATTGTTCCGGTCATTGTGGAATCTATACCCTTTTCCTTGTCGAGTTGGTTGCTGCTTCTTAACGGACATAATGTATGTTGTGTCCTGAAGCACATTCTTTTTTCCTATCCCTGGCTTAAAGGTTGCATACTAGTAACTAGTGCTGGGCGGTACCTGAAAATTTTCAGCCGGTGCCGGTACTAAGCTTAGCACCCCAATACTCGGTTTTCTCCGGTACTTATGGAAAAGGCAGTATCTGGTATTATAGTGCTGTGGTGCCAACACCCGATTTTTAAATAATATAAATTTTTATTGAAAAATGTGTTTTGTTGATATAGTTTTAATGGAGAAAAATTTATAGATTCCCCTTCCCCCGATTCACACTTAATGCATCTTTCACAACATATTTGATAAAAAAAAACATAAATGAAGCAAGCAGTCTGCATTAAAGACTGTCCGTGTGAGGATACACAATACACTAGTCTGAGGAAGAAAGAAAAGACTACTGCCCCGACTGGGACTCGAACCCAGGACATCCCCGTTTACTGGCCGGGTGCTCTAACCACAGAGCTACCGGGGCGGGTACTGGCTACAGGCTCCAGCCGAGCTAAGTAACTGTTCAATCTTTCTCAGTGGTGATCTAAACATCACAAACAAACATACAAGGAGGGAAAGCAACTTTGCTTGTTGGCCTCCACACTAGAAATAATGCAAGTAGTGAATAAAGAAAGAAATCACAAGGAAAAGGGTAAATGAAGCAAGCAGTCTGCATTAAAGACTGTCCTTGTGAGGCCAGTACCCGCCCCGGTAGCGCAGTGGTTAGAGCGCCCGCTAGTAAACGGGATGTCCTGGATTCGAGTCCCAGTCGGGGCAGTAGTCTTTTTCTTTCTTTCTCAGACTAGTGTATTGTGTATCCTCACAAGGACAGTCTTTAATGCAGACTGCTTGCTTCATTTACCCTTTACCTTGTGATTTCTTTCTTTACTACTTGCATTATTTCTAGTGTGGAGGACAACAAACAAAGTTGCTTTCCCTCCTTGTATGTTTGTTTGTGACCACTGAGAAAGATTGAACAGTTACTTAGCTCGGCTGGAGCTGTAGCCAGTACCCGCCCCGGTAGCACAGTGGTTAGAGCGCCCGGCTAGTAAACGGGATGTCCTGGGTTCGAGTCCCAGTCGGGGCAGTAGTCTTTTCTTTCTTTATCAGACTAGTGTATTGCGTATCCTCACAAGGACAGTCTTTAATGCAGACTGCTTGCTTCATTTACCCTTTACCTTGTGATTTCTTTCTTTATTTAAAAAAACATCTCTAAAATTTGTAGTTCATGCTATTCAAGTAGAAATGCAAATAGTATAAACAAACGCTGGTTGTAGCATCAATTTGGATCCATTTTGTGATTTGTTTAAAATTCCAATTTTACCATAATTGATCTTTAGCTGATTGTTGCACTGCTTTGAGCCCTACAATACAAGGACTAATGAACTATTGTTATAATTGTTCTTAATTGTTATAATTGCCTTTTTCATATTAAAACAATACCGGTATTTTAAAAATGCACGGTATTTGGTACTGTTGCATTTTTGGTGCCGTGGTACACCGTGAGAACTGGTATACTGCCCAACACTACTTTTAACTGCATTGAATTTCAATCTCCTAGCTATGAGATCTTGGTCACAATATTCTTAAGTGAAGCAATGCAGTCTACACTGCATTGCTTCACTTAAGAATATTGTGATAATCCAATAGACTCGAATGATTCCTCAACAGACTCTTCAGGGGGCAAGGTGGCCAGATGATTAGCATGACTGTCACCTGTGCCAGAGGTCCCGGGCTCGAGTCCGGCCTCAGCCACCCCTGGCATTTTCGGGTAGAGAAGGGCCCTGTGATGCCTCGTGCTCATGTCGATAGTGTCATGTAAAAGAACCTAGGAATTTCGATGGGAGTTACCTAGCAAAATTGTCCCTCTCTCCTTCTTTCATCATGGCTAATGCTGGGTGCGCGTCAAACAACAACAGACTCAAATGATCGTCGTTCATTTGCGGCCATTCTTAAGCATTATCAACTGCAACAACTCGTCTGTTTCCTTAAACTCGTTTCCTCCCACTAGCACGTCGTCGTCTTCAAAATCTGCGGCCCATGATCTCGTTCCTTTTACTCTCCGGCTCGTACCATTTACCAAAATTAGGATTGGTGAGGGTCTCCCCAGTGGCAAACACGCTCAGGTTCTCGGTAACTAACGGGCCTAGTTGCACCGTGTCTAGTAAAGAAGTTTCTTCTTCCAAGTATCTCATTCGAGTACCCACAGTCATGGCTTTCCATGCAATTAGCATTCCCATAGAGCTAGATAGCCGTCTCATTGCCTCAGCATTAAAAGCAATCTCGGATTTTGAATCCTCTATATCTACAACTTCTTCTGTATCATAGTTGGGTCCAGTCGCAGCTTTCAAGGCCCGCTGAATATTAAGAAGTTAATGCCCATGTTGTTTGTGCTGCTTCTTTTGTCCGGCTTCGATGCCAGCAATTCTTTAATCTGATACCGACGTAGAGTATCCGCATCCATGCTTTCCTCAGCCAGCAGTTCGGTCTGTTCTCGGATCGAATCTGTTAACTTTCAAATATGTTCAACAGGTGTTGTGACTCCGTCAGGCCCGACGGAAGCAAATAATTAGTGGTACGGCTGTTGTGTGGCTTTAATACCGGGGGGGGGGGGGTGGAAGGAATGGTGACTCCAAAGCAATAGCTAAACTAGACATTATTTGTTTAAATTTTATTATTATTTACTTAAATTAGACATGTTGCCATCTCATCATTTTCTGTCTCTAGATGAAAGCTTCCCAAAACTTGCTGACCTATGTTCAGCATGCTGGACAAATATTTTCTACCACCCATTTCTGTTGTTTCCCTGTGCATCCATCTGATGGCTTACAACAAGTAAGAACAAAAAAGCAGCCGCCACTGTGTAAAATTTGTGAAAGTCGCCACTGTCCTTTGTCCTTTGAATTTATTCACCATTTCCTGACAGATTGGCTTAATCTGAATCATCCTCTTCACAATTCGCAACACGGTTTCCGTAAAGGAAGATCCTGCCTCTCTAACCTCCTTGTTGCAACTGAGCACTGGACTTCTTACTTAGATAGAAAGATGTCTTGTGATGTCGTGTATTTCGACTTCGCCAAAGCTTTTGATTCCGTTCCACATTCTACTCTTCTTTCTAAGCTTCATGCAATCGGGATTCCTGATTTTTGTACAGCATTCTCTTTTCTTACATGGATAATCGTAAACAGAGAGTCCGTATCGGAAATACTCTTTCTGAATGGGCACCAGTTACTTCTGGTGTTCCCCAGGGTTCTGTTTTAGGTCGTCTTCTTTTTCTGTTCTATATCAATGACCTCCCTGAGTCTCTTATCAGCCTCTGTCTTCTTTTTGCAGATGACCTTAAGGTGTATCGTTCCATTGCTAATTCTGGTGACCATGTTTTGTTGCAACATGACCTTGACTCCATTTTGAGTTGGGCCAACTCAAATGGTTTATCATTTAATGAATCTAAGTGTAAAGTTCTACACTTAGGTCCTAATAACCCAAAACACACATACTTCATGGGGACTACAATGCTTCTCTCTGTCCAAGAAATTCGGGATCTTGGGGTTATTGTCGATGCCAGTCTGAAATTCCATTCCCAGTCACTTGCTGCTTTGTCTAAAGCTAGACGCACTGGCAATTATCTTCTCAAATACTTAACATCACCTAGTTCTACTATGTTGAAGTTTGTAATCACTAATTTTGTCCGACCCTCACCTTGATTATTGTATCCAGGCATGGAGGCCTTACTACCAAAAGTCGCTTCAACTCCTTGAGCGAACTTTTCGCTTTTTCACAAAACGCTGTGCTTCCCTCTCTACTTTATCTTACCATGAAAGACTCAAACTCCTCGGGCTTCCATCCCTTGCTACGCGTTTTGACAGAGGCGATCTGTTGTTGGTGTACAAAATTCTAAATGGTTGTGAGGGCCTCTATCCTAACACCTTCTTCACTCCTTCTCTTTCTCCCACCACCCGGGGGCATAATCTCAAACTTCAGCATGGATCTTTAAATTTAAACTCGAGGAAGGGAGTTTTTTCGCAAAGAGTTATCTCTGGATGGAACGCCTTGCCGTCTCATATCGTCAATGCACCTTGTGTCAATGCATGGAAAGCTCAATTTGATAATTTATTTTCGTAGATCTTCTCCTGGGCATTACAGGCATTACGCCTTTGCCGTCTCAACTTAACTTAACTTAATGTGGACGCGCCGATCTTTGCCATCGCCGCCGCCGAAGAATGTTTTAGTAGTGCACAACTCTTGTTTCAGCAACATATAAATTATATATCGGCCAGCACTCCCCGAAGTAGGCACGGTCCACTCACTGCTTATCAAGGGGAAAATGGTTGATTTGTCAGGCAGGGCAGCTTAACAACCCAGATAGTGCGTGAGCAACTTGGTATTCACTTAGCACAGGGATGACAAGGATCGGAACGGAAGGAAGGATTATGAATGATCAGTATGCGTTTATGCAGGCGTTTTTGTTTTTTTAATTATGTGGCTAAAACCGGTACGGCTGTGGCCGTACCAGCCGTACCGCTTCCGTCGGCCCTGGACTCGGTAACCTAGCTTGGCTTCCCTAAATTAACGTTTGAGATGTTGTTTTAAGGCCTTGTACCCATCCGAAGCATGTTGTCGTTTCTTAGTACCAGCACACTCATTTCAGTAAAATTAAACCACAACTAATTTACCTATGTAAACGAATTGTGAGTTCTTGTTGACACAAACACAAGTCCTTGTTAAGCCAGACATGATTTCTTGTTAACTCACCCGTGATCTTGTTGACAGTGAGATGATATCTTCTTAACCCGAACATGATTTCTTGTGTAATCCGACACATGTTTTCCCCATCTAATCCATCATACATCTATACCACCATCCTCTCAACGGCTTGGTTTTGACTATTGGCTAAACTCACCACACATTGCACTGAACTCGTTGAAACTCATGTCACATCCTATGCGATTGTTGTAGAGATGCTTGAGGTTAGTGTCGTCTTTCCTGAACAGAATTAAACCATTGCTCTTGTCTCTTATCACCCTCTTGGTTATCCTGCTGTAGGTCTGACACAGGTAAAAGACATCTACATTAGCATGACATCCATAATGAAATATCTCTCGATCTTATCCTGCTTTTCTATTATGAAGTTGTCGAATATAAAAATGGTCTCGTACCCGTGGCTGTCTAACAGTTCTTCGGGTAATGGTATCTTCCCTGCTCGGGATGAAAACGGCTACTTTTAGGCAAGTTACTTTGAAGGCCTCTCTCAACCATTTGTATTTGCTTTGAAACAGGATTTTGCAGCAGACGTAGAGTTGGTCATAGTCTAGCCAACCATAGTTACAGATGAGATCAAGAGTTATTTGTTAAATAAGTAAATACAACAACATGAGTGAACTAAAATTAAAACAGCAGTAATGTACTGCTTCAAGTGCACGGTAGTTACCGCCAATGTGGTATGTAGCATTACAACATCGAATAAACGACAACTCCAGAAGGGTAAGTGCGAAGTGTGTGGGACAAACAAGTCACAGTTTCAGAAACTACATGGCAAATCTACTACCATACCATCTGCAGCTCCTACAAGGCAAACAAAGGGTTCGGGTCTGTTAAACATGTTGATAAAAAAATTACCAATAGAAGTACACATCCCAGGCTATAAATTTTTGGTCCTGGTACGAAAATGAGCAAGTGACTGGCGAGAGGAGACGTGGGCATCAATGTGCTGGACGAAGTTTGTAAAAAAAAAAAATGGACATAGCTTATGCCGCAAGTGACGATTTAGGTGAGAGGCACAGAGCAAACAAGTTAGCTTCAGTGGCAAACAAAACCATCTTTTCTCTTGCCAAAGTGGGGTTGAGTCAGAGAGAGGCTGCTGCTGGAATGACTGGTGCTATGAATGCTAAAGTCAATTTGGCGGTGGGTTGATAAATAAATAAATGAACAAGATATTAGTATTAATAAATGATCTGAGTCTAAATGCAAAAAATATTAGTAATAATAAATGACATGTCAAAATGGAAACTCTAGCCAAAAACTCAATAAACGAACCCACATGCCTTACTCCAGGCGTTGACAACCTGTGGCAGATAGATTTAGTCGAGATGATACCAGATTCCCGTATTCAATGTATGGACTTCGAATTCATCAGGGACACGATTCTGGGCAGTTTCTGGTCGAGTTACTCGGCGGTTTATAACCCCAACAACATTCCTGCTCTGCTCGATGAGGCATTTTGAAAGATCCAGGCCTTCACTGACACTTTTGCAGCGCAGGGAAGTGGTTGGGTGAATGAGGTGAATAAGCATACTAAAGGTTCTGTCGTTGTGGATGATTAAAATAAATGGATTAGGCTAGTAAAACTCAGTTAAATATTTAAAACTCTTCCCCAAAAAAAGTCGGCTGGCGTAAATATTTATATGTAAGTGCATGAAGTATGGTTCAGGAGATGCACTGATTGAGTGAGCAAAGCGAACGAAAATCAGTGTTTGTTAGCCATTGTCTGCAAAAATACATAGTTGGGATAACGCCTTCTGCAACCAACACACGAGAGAGCAAACCGTCCCAATGTTGCAAACACCACCCGTGCTTCAGCTAATATAAATAAAAAAGGAACAGAAACGAAATTGGTGATAAGAAGACGAGTAAATTAAGTCCTGTAACAGCTTCCAGTAGCTGGTACATTGGAAGAACGGTACCTAGTTGAATGAAAGCACAAAAAAGCTAAAGCCTAAATGGCAAGACGTAAAGTAAAAAGTCTTAAAATAACTGAAACAAGAAAACCCATGTAAAGTGTGCGGTTGGGGTGGGGGAGATCCAGAGAGCGAAGTGAGGTGAATGTGACAATGAAAGAATGTGACCAATTGAATGATTGCATAAAAGCACTCAACGTACAGAGCCTTTTGCAGGACGTAAAGTAAAAATGGAGTAAACAAGATAACCCCCTGTAATATTGAAACAGTTTGAGAAAGAGCCAAGGGGTCTGTCCAACTCTGGGTTGGAGGGGAAGGGAAGAAATTGACACTACCATTGTGAGGGTTTAGTAAGCCTGAGGAGGGGAGGGAAGCGAGGCAACATCAGGTCTCATATCATCAATTTTTAAGTTTTAAAAAGCCTAACTGAATTTCATGCAAACTTGACGTTTTTATTTATCCATTTCTTTAGGCGTGTGCCACATTCTGTCTGTTAGCATATGAATGCCAAGAAAATATATCCTCGAACAAAGGGTGACAATGCCAACAGAGCGAGACAAGAAGTTAGGTAAATATAATCCAGTCACAGCAACCAGCAATGCGTCTAATGGAAGAATGGAACCTAATTGAATGATAGCAAAAACACTAAAACATACAAAGTAGGACATAAACTAAAAATGTATGCACTGAACGAAACAAGAAAACCCAGTAAAGTGTGGTACTAACACAAATTAAAAGTGTACTGCATTCTGACCATTTGCTTGCCCTTTTTTATGTGGAACGTCGGGCAGCAGTCAGCCAGTTTCATCGTCGTCATCCACAGTAACATTCTCATTAAGATTGATTTTTGTGGCATTTCCGGTAAGATGAATGACTGGATTTCAGCCTTTCTTTGAAATAGGTCCAAGTGGATTCAAATTGACAGCTGCTTCTCATCTTGGACTTCTATTCCATCTGACTAGAGTTCGGTTATGGGTTCTCTCTTGTTTGTGATCTACGTTAATGATTTAATTTTTGATAACTCAAATACTTTTGGCTTCAAGTTCGTTGGTGACCTAAAGGTTGGGGGACAGAACATGACTGGCAGAAAATCTCAGGATCTTGACTCACAGATCATATATGTTGGCGAATGTTCATATTGTTGGATGCTTCCCAACGCATTTTCTATATGCCATTCTTTCCATGTCGGAAACACGAATCCTTGTGCCCGTTACATGCTTAAACAGATGGCTCTTCCACAAAGTGAGGAAGTATGAGACGTAGGAGTTTGGTTCTATAGGAACTTGAGATCCTACATCCATTGCTGAAAGGTATTTGGCATATCACTGATCTGTTTTAATTAAAAGGTGCTTTACTTCTGGCAGTGGTATGACTTTTGCATGGGCATTTAAGGATTTTGTGCAGCAGTCTTGTAGTTCGCTATCCCTGTTTGGTTTCCATACTTGTTACAGGACATTGACGCTGTGGAAGCCATTCAGAGACTTCACTACGTACCTCCCGGGTTTGCACGACTTTCCTTATGGGATGCGCCTCGAGCGACTGGGTCTTGATTATTGCAGTTGCGTGCATTCGATATTGTTTTGATATATCATATTATGTCCAACCTTATCGATGTTGATCGTCCGTTTTTTTATTTTGCCCCTGGGTTAAATGTAAATTGGGGACAAAATTGGAAACTTTCAGCATCCCGCACTGATTATCGTAGGCATTTTTTTCTGTGCGAGTGGTCCCTGACTGGAATGCTCTTAATAGGTAAACTGTAAATGCTGGTTCCATCCCATCTTACTGCCGAATGCTTAGAAAGGAACCCCTCCATCATTTTCTCAGATGCTTGCTGCCCTGACCCACCCTAAATCTCACCTGTATTGGCGTAAGTGGTTCACCACCCTGCCATCTCCATCCACGTTTGGTGGAGAAATTAATTAATTAATCTATTTATTTCCTCGAGCATAGACCCAATAGATCCAACAAACGGATGCAAAAAGCAGGCATTAAAAATCTGGGATAACACTAATAAATAAACGAAAACAGGCAAAACAAATAGAGTTTCTTAAACCTTACTTAAAGGGTTGCAGGTTTTTTTGTGTGGTTCATGGAATATCAGTCAGCCAGTATAAGAGCAATAAGTATCCTTCTTGAATGAAGCGAGATGAAGTTGATGCAGTGGGCGATGTGTCTAGTCCTACATATTTAAAGAGATCCAATTTGAGACTGATTCCTTGTTTAGGTTTGTTCATCTTCTTCTCAAGAAAGAAAGTGGCTATAATATGGAAAAATGAAAAAAAAAACAGAAAGTAAAGCCATCTTGTGTTTAAGCATATTTTTGCTGATCTAGCTTCGTCTTCTGAACCCCTCAAAAGTGGAAAACCACACCAACAACAATAAAAGGTTCCTTCTCTTTAGTTCATTGTTCGCCATGGAATGTCTACTTCCTTGCTATATTTCATAGGACATAATTGTCTCTCATGTTGATTGCGTGGTTCATTATCATCTGTACCTTAGCAATATCAGGAATATGATAATAAAG
>JAHWFP010189673.1:0-12678 GCA_023313725.1 Lithobius niger | reverse complement strand
TAAATCTAACAACCAAAAAATGCGAACATTCATCCAACAGATGCAAACATGCAATGAACACGTGATTTTTTATACGACACCCTCTGATAAACGGCAACGACCGCAACAGATGACAATCTGTCAAGGCTTTTCAATTCCGATTGTAAAAAAGCAACAGTAAGCTTTAATCATTATTATTATTGACTACATTGCGTGTAATGTTGCCAATAACAACTTGTGTGTGTATGCTATGATTGCTATGACATGTTAAATAAATTCAATATGTTTAATGCTTTCCATCCTGTTTATGATGCGTTAAGGTTATAAATTCACTTAACATCTTGATGTGACTCATATAAACTTTTCCCCGCAATTACGTTGTTTCTATTATGAGGCACTAATTTTTGTGTATCTTGAAGATGTCTTTAACTCTATGGATAAGGTAGGGTAAAGCCAGAATTTTGGTGCCGTTCCTATCATTTACCTCTATGGAAAATATATGATACCATGATCGATATTGAATGTTGCGAATACAAGAGTACCTTTTTGTTATTACATTAATGGAATAGTGCGTGATGTTTTATTGCTTTTATGGTACATTGGTTTTAGGAATGGGGAGGAGTTGGGATGGCAATGCAAATCACAGAGTAATGTAGGGGCTGGGTTTTTCTTTTTTAAAACACAACGTGCAATAACGCTGATGAAATTTATGGATTCATGGCAATGTCTTGCACGCAAAATGGTAAAAATACCCAATTTAATGGCAAAGGAGGCAGCAATATCTATAAGCACGAAGCAAGATATACGCTAAGAGTGCTTACGTGAACCGTGACTCGGTCGTTTTGTTAAACGGTAGTTGGAGTGTGTATGTACGGCTCCATCTGAGTCCCGAAGCACTGTTTTAGTGAAGAGCAGACAAAGCAAAGAAAAGAAGCTACTCATCCTCTGATGGTAAGGATCAGTTTGTTTGTCTTACCGATAATTTCTGAACGCATTTCCATATATTTTACATTTTGATTCAAATTTTTCATATAAATTCTACGCATTTTTTAGGTTTTAATTTCGTAAATCAATATGATTTGAAAAAGAGTCCTGGTATTTTGGCTCTCAAATATGAAACTTGATCTTACATTATGCTCACGAAAACAAATCAGACATTAGACCGTTAATAATTTGTTGTTGAATAAGTATTACCGGTTTACAAAGTAATCAGACATATTGACTAAGACATCATTAATTATAAAATTATTACGCAGAATCAATGTACAAACTAAAATCAGCGCACTTCAGCGTTTGCCATCGGAAGCATCACTATTTCATACATACAGTTAGTAAGAAATAGATTAAAAATGTATTCAGTATTTAAAATGTGCAACTTACTGCTTTGGATAAAAGGTCATTGACCGCAGTGCAATATATCCAACAGGAATACACAGAAATCCAACATTACAAGTCAGTGATGACATTATTACAGGAACTGTCATGTTTTACAGGCTATCATTTGGTTAAGATCTGAAGTATTAAGAAAGTTGGACACTCTGGTCAGTTGCTACTCTCTTTTTGGTGTGAAACGGTCGTCAGTGGTTTACCAGTCTCAACAAGAAGTATCCATGAGCGTATATCCAACAGATACAACCCTGGTGAAAAAAATACAAACAATAACCAAATATCTATACAAATTTTACTGTTAAACAGTAAGTTCGTTACTGATCAACAATAATATTGCCCAATAGAACAATAAAAAACACATTTTTAATGTTTTGCAATACCTTATTGTTACTGTTTTGCAATGACTTGTTGCTATTACTGTTTTATATTGTGTTATTGTTATTAGCCGAGTATGTTCAAATAATAAATCTAAATCTAAATCTGTTATAGTTTAACAACACCTTATTGTTATTAATTAACCGTGGTACTGTCGGACATCCGGTGTTATAAATGGTAAACAATAAGGTTTTCCCAATAGCTCCAATTGTTTAACAGTAGCCTACACACTGTTTGAAATTTTGGAGTGGCTTTTACTGTAAAACAAAACAAAGCTGTTAATATCCTTATTGTACTACAACTACTGTCCACTGTTACTGTATAGCCAGTCATTCAACCACAAACTAGTAAAAAATATAGCCGTTACTTGTACGGTTTGACCACAATTTTCCATGCTGAAGACGAAATTTTGATGCTTAATTTCTCTGCAATCTGACAATATTTTCCATTAAAATTTAGTTTACAAGCTTTATTGCACTTGGTGAACATGTGCACGAACTCTTATTAATTACCGATTTGACACATCGGAGATCTGGACTAGAACTGGAATCGTCATTTTATTTTTGGCTTGTTCTTGTTCATGTTTTTGGCAGGACATGCGTCTGCTATGCTGTCTACAGGTCAAACTATTTGTCCTATAAAGCTGGTTCTTGGCTTATTTATTGCTCTGTAGATTTTGCCCTTTTCATAAGGCCTTTTCTAACTGATCAAGTGGTTAGGGAGCCCTGAACGACCAGATTGATAGTTTTACATTGTTTTAAACGTTGTTATTCAACAATGCCAATCAGCAAACGCCAGCTACACGATGTAGACTAAAGTAAAGGGTTTGTTCCCCTGGTTTGTGCAAACCGTAATTGATAAAGATACAAACCATTAAAACAAGCTAATCTAAACTGCATAATACGCCAAAGTAGCATGAATTAGAAAACTAAACGGAAATCGTTTGATGCCTAAGGTAGGGTTTAACTGGGCCGAAATCAAAACAGCAAAAGAACACAGATACACTTTCTTGTAAGGTTTCAGTGTTGCTGTACTGTTTAGTCCACGTGAAACCTTACTGCTGTATTCAACCATTATACACGTAAGTACAATTAAATCCAGAGCCAAAATTTCAAAACTTTTCGTGCCCAAACAAAGGAAGATAGTAAGGCTCAACTACTATCTTGGCTAAATTTTTCAATATTCTTCAGTTACATTGTCTTCTTTCCGTTTATCAATCTACTGATGATATATCATTTTTCAAGAGTTGCAAGCACTTTTCCAGGCATTATTAGTTTCTAGAACATTTCCAGGTTATCAAGGACTCACACGAACCGTGTATTACATCTAGAGCTGTGCTATACATACTAAGACTATAAGTTTTTAACATTTTCCAGGGATGTCGTTTAGCCAAGTACAATGCACTCATCATTAGCTGATCTACCGTCTGCAAAAGTAAAAATAGTAAAAACATTTCCATAAAGCAGTAAAGTTTCACGTGGACTAAACAGTACATGGACACTGCGGTATCTGAAATCTTACGTGAAAATTTGTTTGTATTCATTTGCTGTTTTGACTTTGGACCACTTAAACCTTACCTTAAACATCAAACTAATTCGTTTTTATTTTCTGTATATAAGGTCTTGGCTGGACTTAGTTCTCGAGAAAAAAAAATTAATCAATGATCAAGTGTGTTCACGACCGACTGTGTTCCTAACACTTAACAACATTTAGTACACAATCGACTGTGTTCTTAACATTTTGTTGGAAATAATGAACCTACTCCAGAAAATTAAGGCCCCATCACTCTGACTGTTAGCAAACAATGACTAAGCAGACGAAAAACGCTCAGAACGGACAAAAAGTTCAGCTACATCGTCCTCGTTTGCACAAGGGGAAAGTCGGCATTAGGATTTTCATCTTTCATGCTGATACATTTCGCTAAAAATGCTTTTGATGTATGTGTGTCTGCTTGTCCTTTGGATGAAATGAAGTTACAGTACTAAAATGAAAATATGTTTGGCCAAGGAATGGCCTATTTCCCGTTTTGGCCGTCAGTCTGATAACTATTGTTGGTGGACAGCTCTCACCCTACCCGATGACGGTTGCCTCCTAACCAACGATATTTCACGGCATGTCTGCTTGTCTTATAAATGTAATAAGAAAGGAAGGTTTTATTTCCCATCTTATCCGTCAGTCTTTAAAGTGTTGTTGGTGGATACTCTCACCCTACCCTACGAAGGTTGCCTCCTAACCAACCTTCATTATGTTTGATTCTTCAAATCTATTTGTTAAACGTGTAGATTTTCAGTTTGGATTAAATTTTAGCCAAAATAATTATTACCCATTGAATATACGTTTCCCTATCAAGTATCGATTCAATTTGGCTCTCTCTCCTGTAATTACACGATTGTTGTCGTACAGCATCACTTTCGTGCTTCCTAAAAAAAACATACAACACTGCTCCAAGATTCCGAAGGCATCCGTCATCACACATAACCCAGTTAGCCAACAAGGGGTTTTTTATTGTGTTTTTTTATTGTTACTCGATTCTGGTGCCACATCACCATTCACACCACAGAAACTCAACAACGAACTGCCTCTTCAGCCAACTTCTCTTAAAAATTCTTTTCAGAGAAGTTGTGTGAAGGGGCTATTCGTCGTTGAATTTCCGCGGTCTGAACAGTGATGGGGCACTTTGGAAACAAGCCATAATAGTACAGTTTTTGTGGAAAACATGTTGCAAGTACAGTCGCATTGTGAAGCTTTCTGAGTAAAGGAGCGTCAGCATGATATTTTTTTGTTGTGCACCGCCTGCCCCCTTGTCGCAGCCTCAATGAGGTTTAACAACACAGAATCATTGTTGGTCTCAATCCGGGAGGACTGGAGTGTAAATTTCAGTCTTCAATTCCTGGGATGTCGGAATCCAACTTGTTGCATTGTTACAAGCATTGTTGTATAGTAGTGAGATCGTCGGGCCTTAGAACTTTATTGGGCAGATGATCAGAAGTGGTTAAAGGGATATTCCTCCAAGCGCCATTTTTCTCGATCCACCACATCAAGTACGGCCCCAAAGGTCTATTTCCTTACCGATAGTCAATCCCTTGGTAAAAATCCGTTTTATATGATGCTTTGTAAGCTTACAATAATCGCCGAAGAAAAATTGTAAGACACTAGCCTAGAAATTTATAAATTGTGATGTTAAAATACGAGAATCATTCCAGTTTGTGACGACACAATCTTTAACTTGGTGCTGTATCGTGTACTATTCCCAAAGCCAAGCGAGACAGCAGCTACGTTCCTCACTGCGAGGAACGCAGCTACCATCCCAGCCGACCTTGAAGCTGGTAAATGCACTGATGGCGATCAGCGCGTGGCTGTTATAAGGCAGGCAGAATGTTATAAGATAGGCTGGGTGCCCCTTTAACGCTGGCTAAAACCCTTTGAACTCTTTTTTGAATTTCGAAACTAGGTGATAAAAAAGTTCAGCTAAGGATGTAAAACATTTGAACAGCAAGGTATTAACTACACAAACATGGCTTCCACATTTCGAAAAAGTAATCATTGCTCGTATAACCATGGGACTCACAGCTGTGAAAGCACACAAATAGAGAAAGGATTAGAGTTCACTCGAACGAAATGAACTATAATTTGAAATCAAAATCCAGGGAACAAGTTTTGTTTTTTACACGCAGGCTCTTTCTTGTTAAAGGAGATTGTTTTGCTGTGTTTGTCGATTTCTGTTTTAGGTCTATTTCGTTTTACTCATTATGCGTTCATTTTATGCTTATTTTTTTAATTTTTCAATTGTGCAGGCATTTTGTTGTTTATATCGCTTGTTTTGTAATTGTTTGTGTGTTTAAGGTTTAGTTCTTGTGGGTGTATATGTTTGTATTTTGTGTGAGTATTTCTAATATGTGAAATATCCAACCATTGGATAGACGCCAAAATATGATCGAAACGAACAAATTATAATTAGTTTCGTTTGAGGAAACTATAATCCTTTTTTTTTTTATTATTTGCGACCTTCACAACAGTTAGTTCTCGGTATACGAGCTCTAATGCTTTTTTTTTCTTCTAAGCTGTGAATTTGTGTTTTGTTCAGTTAATTTGTTGGAATTTGTCCGCTTCCGTTTTAGTTTCATAGGTACAGTCTAGTTTATCACGTGAATGTCCATTTTCTGCTAGGTATTGTTTGTGAAAAAAAAACAGCATCAGAAATCTACAGGCAGCATCGGCCGAGGGCACCGTCCTTATCATCCCGTCGTACAATCAAGTACCCCGCCCTGTAGTGCCATCTGTTGACGGGATTCGCCTTTAAATTCTGCTTGGGACACTTTTCCGTCTTCGAACAGGTGCCGCCACTTACCAAACCTGCAATGTCGCCGTCTGTTGACGTCCTTGGACTATAATTTCGGGTTATAACACTTTTTCCAAAGTCTTGAAAGAAATGGCGCCACTTACCAAACCTGCCGCACCGCTATTTCGATCATATTTTGGCGTATTATTGAAGCACCAAAGCGGCAACAAAGTTTTAGTCGCAGGAAATGTGCCATTTGTTGGCGTTTGAGCTAAAGAAAAAAAACCTGTGTCTACTAAACCAGACAACTTTAAACCAAACGACGATAGGTTCGTAATTTCGAGGCCCCCAACGGGCCTCCAAATTGGCAGCCTGATACGATGGAAAAGCGCATTTATTTCCTAAATGCTCACTTCCAGAAAGGAGTTGAATTGTTTTTTAGTGGACTGCATAAATCGTTCCTTGCAAAAATTTAGAAATGCATGGTCAATTGTTTCAAAGGATTACCTTAAACATGGGATTACTTGCTTACTGAACGCTTGATTTCTCATTGATAGGGTTTTTTTTTAGCCGTCAGTCAAACATATGCAAGCGACTTTTACAAGCTGCACCAAAGGGGAAATGTCATAGGGTCGCGTTTTCGGAGGGGGAGGGGAAGAGCAGGGCAAGTGTGTGTGGGGGGCAATGCGCGGTACCGAAGTGAATTGTTTCAAAAGATTAACTTAAACATGGAATTATTGCTTAGTGAATGCTCGATTTCTCAGTGATGGGTTTTTAAGCCTGAATACACACACGCATGCGATTTTTCCGCGGCTGCTCCAAAGGGGAATATCACGGGGCAACATTTTCGTGGGGGGAAGGCGGGCAAGTGTGTGTGGGGGAACACGTATGCGTATCCGGGATGGGGTAGGACTGTGGGGATTAGGGGTTAAAGTAATTGTGGGGGATGGCATATGTGATATACTTTGATAAATTTAAAACCAAAGACCAAACACCTGAGGTGCCGGAGGGACACGGAGAGATATTCAGAACTCACACTATGGGAGTGCAGAAAGGGGATGCAAAAGGGGGCGTCGGGCGGGTGGGGGGGGGGGGGGCCGGGGGGGGGCGGGTGGGAGGGGGGTGCGCAGCATGCGCATGGGCACAACTAGTAGTTATTTATTGCGATGTTCCGTCAATGCTTTGTCCCATGTCTATTGTTTGACGCAACACCCTATTGTGTGTCTAAATTTAATGTGTGTCAGCCAGATTCATAGTTGAAGCATATTAGATTCTGCATTATTGCAGGCAGCTGTCATATTCGTCAGGCAGATGATCGGGTGAGGCTAACGCTCGCTAAAACCCGTTCACCCTTCGACCCTTTGAACATACACCACTCCCTGGCATTTTCGGGAAGAAAAAGGCCCTGTCCTGTTTCGTGCATTTTGATTGTGGCATGTTAAAGATCTCAGGTGTTCAGCTTGTTTTTTTTCCTGCTAAAGTGTCCTTCTCGTAGTTTTCTTTCTATTTGTAGTGGGACAGATAACCTGGTTTAGGTTCGGCTCCCCGACAGTAAAAAAAAAAGAATCGACAAACATTCGAGGAAAACAAATTGGAAATAATTTAACTGGTTTCACGAAGTCTTTGTTGAGGAAGTAATAAGTAATTCTATCGACCGCCAAATTTTGAGCCCACAACGCCTCATAATTATAGACTTATCACCCTACGGTTTCGAAGTCTGGTTTTTTTTTAATACCTGTTAACGATTAACCTTTCATGACTTCGGCCGCCAATATAAGACTCTTCTTGCGCCCAAGCATCGCCGCAGCTCTACTTCGATCTGGTGTTTGTAGCTTTCTTGCTGCACCATTGTTACACGTTGTAGCGTCGTAATGCTTTGATTTTGTTATCATCTCCTCTCCTACAGCTAAATTGTCCCTCTCGTATTTGTATGGCATATAACCCAGTTTGGGTTTAATACCTGTTTGGGTTTGTGTTCCCTATCAAAGCAAAAATAAACAAAACAAACCTGCCAGTGTCTCGAGCTCAAGTCGACTTAGGCATGTCAGAGATTCTTGGTTTGCCGCTTGGCGTACTCAAGCTAAATTGTCCTTTTCGTCGCATGCAGTCTGCAGATAACGCGGTTTGGGTTCGACTCCCTTTTAAAAAACAACATCTTGCTGGCTGTGCTAATAGAATTGCAACGTTTGACTTTCCGTGCCCCAAGCATCGTTGCAGAATTGATATACGCCGCAGCATTATTACACGGTGACATTGTTAACCTCTGCTCTTGTCCTGTGTGTTTTCCTTTGCACTTTATCCTGTTTTGTTCTAAGTATGCACGGCAGCGGAGAATGCTATCCAAATGGATCGGTTCTTGTCCCACTTTGTGTAGCCTCTTGGCTCTCTCTGGCTCTAATGCCAGTGCGAGACTACGAGCAGTTGCGAGTTTTTGTACGGTGTTGCGTGTGCAGTTGTAATGTGTCAGACCTTCTGCGTCCCACGAAGTGGAGTCAAGGGCTTAACACCTCAGTGGCGCACAGGCTCAGTTGTGCCCGTAGTGTCCAGTTGGGGCTGTGTGTGGTGCGAAAAGCAGTGGCGTCCTTGATTGCAATCAAGTTTGGTTCACTGCAGCCCGGTGAAGCTTATACACAGTGGAAAGTGGTAGTTGGATGCAGCTCTCGTGAGAAACAATGACTAGTGACAAATGGGGAGGAGCGGAGAGCGGTGAGTTGTCCTCTTCCGTGTACGTTTGATGCTTTGAATGCTTTGTAATTTATTGGTTTTAGTGGTAATTGTGTTTTTGGTGAAACTAGTTGGAGTGCATGTCTTTAGGCTGTATCCACTATCCAAGTGCATGACTTCGGTTCAGGGCCTGGCAATAATGCAATCTGAATCTGCCCCAATCATCCACTCGACTCTTCAGTGTTTTGAGTTGTGTGGATTAGTGTAAGTTAGTGTGACTTAATGTTTCGTTGTGATTAAAATTTCTGTATTTGGGCACGTGGCGTAAAGCCAAAGCTCACAGAAATAAACTAACTAACTAACTGTCGTCGTGGGGCTGATAACCCAGGGTGGGTTCGTGCTCCCTAAAAAACAAACAACAAACAACAACTGTCAAAGATCCTGGGTTTTACTAAGGGATTTCTCCAGCTAAATTGTCCCTCTCATCGTCGCTGGGCAAATACCCAGTGTGATTTGTGCTCCCTAAAAACAAACACACAACAACAACAAGTGCTTCTGCACCTCCTATTCTTGATATCCATTTTATGAAAATGTTCGTGCGCAATAAGCACTGCCTACCGGCTGTACTAAGTAGGTTTGATGTTGGTCTCCTATGTAAAAGCCGACATTTCCGCGCTTAATTTATCTGCCATCTTTCACCGTTTTCGACACACATTTGGTATATACTATTGTAGGATCTGGTGAACACGTGTACGAGTTTTATGAATATCCGATTTGTCACATCGAAGATCTGGACTGCAGCTAGAATAGTTTGTTTCATTTTTGGCTTATGTGATGGAGGACTTTTTTTTGAGAAGTTTATTGAATGGTCTCTACAGACTAACCTATTTGTATTAAAATGCTGGTTCTTAGCTCATTTGACATAGAAATTTCCGAATTTGTTCCCTTTTTAAAAAATACTAGCTGAAGTCCTTAATTCTATACATGGGTGGTGTTTGATGCACCGTTTGTAACATTACGACTGTTTGGCTTCTTGTTTGCTGAAGAAGGCATGTATCCCGTCTATTTATTTTTTTTGCCCACTGACTAACAAACGCTGATTTTCGTTCGCTTCGCTCACTCAATCAGTGCCTCCCCTTAACCCAGACTCTATGCACTTACATATGATATGTCCACCTGAAATAAAGAAATGAGTGTTTGTACAACAAGCCCCAACCTTAAGCTCGCGGGCTTTGTAATTTTTTCTCATATACATTCTTTAATATTTTAATCGGTAACAATAACAGAATCTTAAGCCTGCGTTTTAATATTAAGGGTATTTTAAACATTAAAAGTTAAGTTTTCAGTTTATTGCCAACAATGATGGAATACCCTTATTATTACAAGACGTTGTTGTTAATAGTCACCAGCCATTCCGGTTAACGCTCGCTAAAACCCTTTGAACCATTCCGTATTGTTTCTAAAGGCTTTTGGTCCTTGTTTCATTTTACAACACTTGCTGTACCGCAACTATTTTTTTTATTAACGTAGATCAATTTCAATTAATAGGGCCATTCCGACGTTACGGAACCCTGAGTTTTATTGTTTTACATTGTTTTAACAACAATGCCAATCAGCAAATGCCAGACACACGACATAGACTGAAATTAAACAAGTGGTGACAATGCTGATGAACGAACAATTCACCCGTACTTTTAGAAAACGTAAAGAAGAAGCATTGTCCTTATTAACACTGGCGATAGTGTTAGTAAGGGTCGACCTAGGATCTCTGTGTTAAACTTTCAACTTTGAGAGCTTATAACTCCGTCAAAAGTAAACATTTTAAAAACAAATTTGGAATCTAGCCTTGACTAGTCAAGGCCTGTCTGCAGTCCAAAAATTGTGAAATTCGAGCGGGCCAAACCCGAGATACAAAGAGGGGCCAAATAGACAACTTCTTGTTCTTGGTCTTGGTCTTGTTCTTGGTCTTGGTCTTGGTCTTGTCCCTTGGTCTTGTTCTGGGGATGTACCTTTCGTCTGTCCTCTCTACAGGTCAAACCATTTGTCCTAGGATGCCGGTTCTTAGCTCACTTTACAGGTATTGCTCTGTAGATGTGCCCTTTCCATAAAGCATTTTCTAATTGGTCAAGTGGTTCAGGGGTTATGGAGCTCTAAACGACCAGCTTGATTGTTTTACATTGTTTTAAACATTGTTATTATGCAACAATGCTAATTAGCAAACGCCAGCTGCAAGACTGAAGATTAAAGGATTTGTTTCTATTGTTAACACTGGCGATAGCCAGTGTTAGTAAGAGTCAGCCTTGGGTCTCTGTGTTAAACTCTCAGTTTTACAGTTTAGCTACAATTCTAAAAGTAACACGAATTAATAAACAAAAACGGAACGTTAAATGTTTAGAGTAAGGGTCTAAAAGCTAAAACCTAGAAGGAACACGGACAAGGTTTGACAGTAATGGTCTAGGTATAAAATTTTGTAAGAGGCTGGTAAGCAATTGACCCTTACTACCCGGTGGTCAGAAATAAAAACATTTTCACGAAAAACTGGAAATCCTCCCATGTGGTGATCCAGTGGTAGTGTGGTAAAGGTTTACTCCTTTACTGTATGTTGAAAATGTTTTTCGATTTAGTAACATGGCAGGGTATTCGCAGCAGAGAGCATTACTGGTTATCTTCTACCGCAAATCTACGAAATATAATAAAAAAAATTCTAAAGCATCAAAAGACACAAAATGCCAAACTTCACAAGAAAATTATGTTCCTAAAGTTCCATAACAATATTCCAAGAACAAAGAAAACCTGCTACAATCGTTCACACACACTTTCTGTCCGAATAGAGTAGAACTATAAGCTAACCACCGGGTAGTAAGGGTCTAATGCTTACCAGCCTCTTACAAAATTTTACACCTAGACCCTTACTGTCAAACCTTGTACGTGTTCCTTCTAGGTTTTGACTTTTAGACCTTTACTCTAAACATTTAACGTTCCGTTTTTGTTTATTATTACGAATTAGTTTAGGACTATGTAGTGGTTTGACGTCACGTTGCCGTTTTTAAGCTAACATGCCCGTTACCCATTTGGTTTGCCGTCTCGCAATAATACGAATAAATGCCAAAGCCTCTGAAGGAGCTACAGACAAACCACCTTACAACAGAAAGATTTGCACTAAATGAGCGAGCGAAATTCAGTGCGTTTGCAAGGAGTATAGAAAACCAACTTCGCGTGTCAAAGTATCACGACATAGAGAACAAACAAGCGGTTGCAGCAACTGTCTAATCACAACCAGTCTTAATCTGCATTTACCGGGGGTGCTTTTGACGCGTAACACAATATGTTTCTGTCCGCGTGCCCTATGACAGATCGTGTATTTGCACCAGCAACATGCGATTTCAACCATGGCGCCTTTGGTGCTCGAAATGGGAGTTTTGAGGTCACGTGATCTAAGAGTATATGCCACGTCATCATTTGACGCCACTTCGCTGCTGCGCCAATACCGATTGGGATTTTATTGGTGCCATTATTAAAATGAGAACAGAAAACTAATTGCAGACGCCATTCTTTACGTGAAAATTCAAGATATACGAAAAAGAATTGGTGTATTCCACAGCTCAACTAACATATTATATTATAAACTAGCCGAGTCGCTCGCTCACGCTCACTCATTCGGCCGCGTCTCGCTTCGCTTGATGTTACAAACTTATGCGAAGACGGACAATTCCACACCAAAAACAAACAGTTAAATGATCAAGCAAATTATCAGCGTAGTACGCGTTTTTCGTAAGGTTTCAGTTTGTAAACAAACCGTAACTGCACCTACTCTGTATTTTCTCTTTGTTTATACTCATTCGCTACATTTAATAAGATTAATCAGATTCATTTTTATTACCGAATAAATATTTATCCTGCCACTTACTAACTGTACTTGGAAAGGCACCGTCTCTGCTTTCATTGCGCCCCAGGATGTCAATAATGTAGCAGTGCACGCAGTAATCCAACAA
>JAHWFP010189671.1:38274-53541 GCA_023313725.1 Lithobius niger | reverse complement strand
TTAGGATTATAGTGTACCAAAACTTTGCTTTTGACAAACAATTCCTTAACTTTGCTGACAGCTTGGTCACACTCTTTCCCCCACACCCATTTAACTTTAGGGCTCAACAGCCGGGTAACTGGAGAAAGAATGTGCGCAAGGTTTGGCAAGTATTTAGAATAGTGATTAATAAATCCTAAGAAACTTTGTAGTTCCTGAATGCAAGTTGGATTTGGTGCGTTTGTAACAGCCTCAATGACTTCCGGGAGCGTGTGTAGTCCTTCCGCATTAATCATATGCCCTAGGTATTTTATCTCTGGCCGCGATAGTTTGCACTTATCGATCCTAAGCCTTGCTCCGTTTTCCTGTAAAGCATTTAACAACATTCTAAGTGAGTCGTCATGCTTTTCCCCCTTCCCACTTACAAGGATGTCATCGTAAAATGGGGAACATTTAGGAATTCGGCTAGTAATTTGAGTCATAACTCTTTGGAAAATTCCTGGGCTAGATGCTAGGCCCAAAGGAACTCGCAACCAACGGAAAAGTCCTAAAGGAGTGTTAATAGTCAGTGCTGCTTGCGATTCGCGATCTAGTTCAATTTGCAAAAACGCATCCTTAAGATCGATAAGGGAAAACTTATCACTACCAGCTAGTTCACTGAAAAGTTCTGCGGATGTGGGAACCGGGTAATGGTCAACCTCGAGCTGAGGATTAACGGTGGTCTTATATTCCCCGATAATCCGGATCTCACCGTTAGTCTTGTGCACGATCACAATCGAGTCGACCATTCCGAGGTTTCCACTGGCTCTAGAATCCCCAAGCCAACCAAGCGTTCAATTTCTTGGTTAACCTTTTGCTTAAGCGCCAAGGGAATTGGACGCACTTTGCAGTAAACGGGTTTAGCGTCCTCCTTCAGTTGAATTTTTGCCTTGAAGTTCTTGAACTTACCCATACCCTCGCTAAAAAGTTCAGGAAATTCCTTAACAATTTCAGAAGTATCAAGAGTTGGTGTTTTAACCTTAACGTTTTTAAATTGTCTGAATTTGTTCTGGAGGTCATAATAGGGATTCATGTTGGGTCGAAAGATAAAAAGCCAATCTTTCCCTATTAAGGCAGGTTTATACATTTTAGAAACAAGAGCTTCAAGGTTTTCCATTTGCCCGTTGATTTTGACTTCAAGACTAATTGAATAAATGGTGTTTTCCCTCCCTTGCGTATAAGAAAGGATAGAATAAGGACTGGTCTTAAGTAGACAATCAGAAAAATATTTGGTGTGCCACTCAATAGGAATTATTGTGGCGTCGCAGCCAGAATCTAATTCCATTTGCAGTTTTACACCATTAAGCCTTACTGGCATCCACCACTTGTAAATATGCATTGAATTTACAACAATAACAATCTTGTTAACATCAACAGGGACTGAGGACAGTTCAGGATCGTTAAACAGTTCTACCGTGTTGTTTTTCAACAAATAATCGTCTTCAGATTCGCTATCCTTTTTAGAATCATGTTCCGAATTTCCGACCTCACTATCGGAAGCATTGTCACTTTTGGTTTCACGCTGAAGCCTATGCACTTTCTTTTTGTGGCCATATTTAGTTTTAGGTCTAGATTTAGACTTACTTACGGAACTAGTTGTTTTTACCGGTTCTGCAACTTTGAAAGGTTTATTTTTGCTGCTTTGCTTACATACGGCTTTTAGGTGTCCCTTTGTATGGCACCTACCACAGATATAGTCGCGGTATTTGCACCTAGGCTTAACGTGTCCCGAACGCCCGCAGCAGAAGCAGGTTAGATCCTTGTTGAAATTAGGTTTATTCCGCTGCTTGGGTTTGTGAAAAACATAATTTACCGATCTAGAATGAGATCTAATTATTTCTTGGTCGAACTCGGCTGATACAAGCGATAAAGCTAAAGATGTTGTTGCTTTTAGGTCTAAAGTTTGCTTGAGTAATTCCCTTTGAATCGTTTCCGATTTTATTCCACCAATTAAGCGGTCCCTAATCATTTCACCTGTAATATCAGTGATGCTAGAAAATTCGCAAAATTTGGTCTGCTAGGTATTCGCTAACGCTTTCATCGGTTTTCTGGGCTCTTCGTAAAAATTTAATTCTTTCAGATACAACTGACGGAGCAGGTTCGACGTCATCCAATATAGTCTTAACCAAAACAGCATATGTCATTGAATTTGGAAGAGCTGGTGAAATGATGGGAAAAATCCTGTCGAACATTTTGGCCCCTACGGAAGCCATTAAAAAATCTACCTTCTCATCGTCAGGTATCTTTTTACCTTAAAGTAATAACTTAACCTGTCAACATATTTTGCCCAGGTATCAGATTCACTTTCGAATTCAGCAAATAAATTGGCTGCCTTGCTAGCCATGTTTAAACTTTCGATAGAACTATTTAAATTCTCAGAATCTAAGTTTAAATCTTCTGCATTAACAGAATTAACGTTTAAATCTTCAACTTCAGATTCGAAAAAATTCGTAATTTCAATGTTACAGTAACATTAGCGCTAGCGCTCGCTTCGTTTACATCTAAATTTCCGCTGCTAGCAGCCACTTCAGATGTCAATCCGTTATCACCTGTTTTAGGCATAAGCCACACAATAATTAAAAAATGCTAAGCATACACAATTTTAAGGCATAAGCCTACACTGCTTTTAAACTTAAAGGCATAAGCCTACACTAAATTAATTCACTAGTTTAAACACCTAGATGAAACACAATTTCCTGAATAGTTTCCACATAACTACCGGAAGCAACTCGAGACTAATGGTTTCTCCTAACATCTAGGCAAGAATACTCAGTTAGCCTACCTAGCTTAAACTTAGTCTGCATTAAATAATTTAAATAACTAGGCTTTAGTTTGCAATAGCTCCTCCGAACTATTTACAAAACAACACGCTAGGCCTAAACAACGGCACTAACTGGTCCTCACTCGTTTCCTGTTGAAAGAAAAACGACTACAGTGGAAAAACTACACAGGCACAAACCAGCCGGAGTAAAGGCACGACAATAATGAATTCTCGAGGGGTAATTTAGTTGCATTTTTAACATGCGCTTCTGATTATAGTGCTATCAGTGTGACACGCCTACGCGTCGCATAGGACACAACCTTGGTAAAATTGCCCTTTAAGAATTCACTTGCCTCCCTCGGTTCTGGCATAAGGTACAATTTTTACACTAATCAAATAGTACCAAATAAGTTCAACAACCCAATTGAATTGGAAAAATTTAAACATATTAGGACTACAGATTAAAACTAATCATTTCTGCCAAAAAAGAAAATTTTTTAACTTACCGCAAGTTGGAGCACACCTGAGGTACACTGCAGTAGCCTAAATTTTAAATTAAATGTAACATGTCTACTCCTAGATAGCCATAGAAGGAATGGCACCCACTTCCTCGTCGCCAACTGTAATTTTCCCACTGGAACCGTGGGTTCTAATTAGACATGATGTTCACACTGAATGAAAGGACAGACTAAAACTGGCAATGGACGTTTATTAACTTGAATTATACAATTCTTTATATAGAGAATGTCATGCGACATTGGGTCACATGATATGTATGGTGCGACATGCATGGATAGACTATGGCAACTGTGGGAGGTGTTAAGGTCAGCTGTGAAGGTTAACATTTGAGGAAGCTACCCTCCCAGTGTAGCTTGCACACAAGTGACGACAAGCCACTACAGGGCTGTTGCAATGCGTGATAGAGAAGTGTGCCTCACTATTGGTAGTAGCAGAACTATACAGAAGACCGGATGCGACTAGGTAGTCGCTGTAGCCGCTTGTTTACTATCCTTTCCACACACCAATTACTAATGTATACTACCTATGCGTTATTGAATTTCGTATTTTACTTCGCTACCCATTACGCTTTAAACAGAGAGGTTGAATATATTATCAAACGAAGCATAGCAAGATGCAGTGCCTACAAGGGGCTTCTCCCGCATACATTCGTTCAGATACGAATTCCATTCGGTTCTCAGGCCGTACGGTACAGGACGGCTCCTGGCGTGCCTTTCGCTAACTAAAACCATAGGAGTTGAGCTGTGTTTGAATGGATAAGCAACTCCCAGCTCAAATGCATAGCCGAAGTGCGTAGTCTTTGATGGCAAGCGTGACTCACGAATGTACCCAGAATACAAAGCGCGTCTGCTACTTCCGCCTGACCAAGCCGCCATGAGGTATTCGCGGTTGATCCGCTCATAGGCGGTGGAGTTTTCTGTGAAATACGCCCTGTACTACATTGTTTATGATGTATCAAACGTAGGTAAGATAAGAGATTGTTATATTGCCAGGCGTACGTGCCATTGTGTTTTGTAACAAAGTTTGACAGTCTAACGAAACCTTAACGTCGATTGTTGGGGAAGTAAATATCGTATTTTTGTAACACGAGACGGGGTGCTTATGAATGCATGATATTTGCAAGAAAACCAGTGTAGAATGAGTCATCTTCTTGTGACAACAGTAAGTTTAACCAAGTAAAAATGTCGTAGCAGCAAAAAAATTGAATAAATTACTAAATCCAATTTAGTACCGTTATACCAGTTCAGTACCGCGGTATACTAGGCGTCGTCTGCTTTCTCCGCCATGTTGAAAGATGGTTTAGAGGGATTAAACCTAATGCGTTGGGTGTAAATTTGCGATCACGCGGCCGCGACTGAAGATTGGCGTGGCGGTATGTCCTTTGACGCCGCGCTCTTAAACTTCCGGTTTAGTCAAGTTGCTTATCCACCAAAACACAACTCAACTCCTATGATAAAACAAAGCTGACGGGACTGGAGTGGAGCACAGCTACTATCTCAGTGGGCCTTGCTTCAGTGGTCGTTGGTTGCATAACAGAAAACCAGAAGGTGTTCTGTTACAGTAGACCCGTGCGCCGCCACGCCACGCTGCCGCCGCCAAAGATTTGCCCAGCGAGCCTTGCACTGAAGCATGCGCGCGAGTTTGTTTTCGGTCCACACGTTACAAAAGGCAGCCCCGCTGTGTTTCTGCCTTTATTCCTGCTCGACTAGGACTACAAAATGAGTGTAAGTAGTTTTATTGTTTAAACATTGTACTACATAATTTTGTTTAATAGAGTTGATTAATTGAAAGACGTGATTAATTCGGTACCTTCCTAAACGACCAAACAGAGCGAACCAAACGCACCACTGTTGCTGACAGTTTGGTACATTCCCTGGTAGTATCCGTGTTGATGCGGCTTGATTGACGTCAACATCGTCAGCGACGAATCTGTTTCGTCAAAACTGTTAGCTCACGCATGCTCAATCCTCCACCCCAGCAAACCACCTCCCTGAGATGGTTCGCAATTTGGCATTGCTCTCACCTGGTCACATCTATTAGCCAATCCTGGTCAAATCCATTAGCTAGGTCTGGTCGCGGTGAAAGTATGACGTATCAATATGCTGCTGAGCTCGTTGAGCTGTATTGTAGTTTAGGAAGGTTCTGAACGGCTGACGCAACATCACTGCGCACGCGCGACGTCGAGTTTGGAGCCAAACTGTCTGTAACAGTGGTGCGTTCTGTTCGCTCTGTTCGGTGCTTTAGGAAGGTACTGATTGAAAGACGAGACAGCGTCACAATATATGTGCGTGGATCTAGCGTGGATGGTGGATAATGCGTTTCTTGTTAGGTTAGTTGCTTTGGCTAGTAAGAATTTCATTAGAAAGGATGGTGCTAGTGTCAAGGAGTGCCCCCGGATAGCCTGCAAGTTCCACGCGAAAACAATACGCACATCGTAGCTATTCGCTTTCCATTTTTGGCATATAGATTTGCGCAGTGCTAATAACTTGTGAGAGAGAATGGGACTAGTCGATTGGTATCAGAGGTGAAAGGCAGAGAGGAGCGCACTTAATAATGCCCACGATTCATGCCTTTTTTTAGTGTCAGTATGTTATACTTTCGTAACGAAATATGCATTTCAAAGAATCAATGGGAAAAAAAGAGTTCAAATTCAGTCACTCGGTTCCTGAAATGATTACGGTTCCTGAAATTTGGCTGTAGTTCCTTTGGTACCACTGGTTTTTTACAAGTGGTAATTTTTTAATTCATCAAACTAATTAAAGTGGCACTATCACCGTTTGAAATGCGAACAAAAATACCATGGCGCCAACTAGCCACAGCGGTATTGTTAACTTTTACAGCTTGCTGCCAGGTGCATGAGGACGTACTAAAATTTCACTCAATAATTATGGACGCTGTAGCTTGTTTGTTTCGTTAAAAGAAATGCCCTTGTGAATTCATTCGCTTGGTGGAAGCAAGTGCTAGATAGTACTGGATGGTGATAGATGTTGCCAGATTCTGCGTACTTTCAATCGGTGATAGTGCCACTTTAAAAGTGCTCTTTACCGAATGTCAGGTTGCAGCATCTAGCGCCGTCTACCATATTTAGTTGTATGTAGCACTTAATTTCAACAATCGAAGAAATGCACAAAGAAATTTCTTTTTACACAACCAAGCTGCGTGACTCCTTAAGTATTGTGTGTAAAGTTGGTACATTCACGTGCACCAGAGAGCAAGCGGTCAAGGTTTAACGATATCACTGTCACTAGATGGCGCCCATCCAGCGGTTCAAAATCTGTGTTTCAAAGCGGTCGCTATATAGAAAAAAAGTGGGCGTGATTACGTTAGGCTTAACTTTGCCGTTTGCTCTTTGGAGTACGTGGATGCACTCAATAATTAAGGAGGCACGTGGCTTGTTTGTTTCATAAAAATAAATTTATTTGTGTGTTCTTTCACTTGTGAAAGTAAGATCTATACAGAACTAGATAGCGGTAAATGGCAACAGATGCAGCAGCCAGTCATTTGGTGGTAATCCCCCTTTAAGATTGGAAATGGAATCATCAGTTACACTGACATAGCACCTCATCTTCAAACACACATGACGAATTATAAGCTAGTGGGCGCCTACTTGCTCAGGGACGTACCGACTGGGGTGGAGGGGGCGGTGCTCCCCGTATTAAACTGTCATTGCACGTGCACTTGTTATTACTTGTTACACTGGAGGAAATAACCGAGTCGGCATCTCACCTGTGCTAATTTTTACTCTTTTCCCTATTCGGGGGGAGAAGGGGGAATGAGGCTTAAAGTGGTGCTATCACCGATTGAAAATAGGTAGTATACAATTGAGCACTTGCTTGCATCAAGCGAAGGAATGCATTGCTTGCTATTTCTTTTAACGAAATAAACAAACCACAACATCGATAATTACAGAGTGAAAATTTGATACGTCTTCATGCACCTGGGAGCAACCTGTAATAGTTAATAATAACAGTGCCGCTACACGTGCACAGTTGGGGTCATCCGAACTAAGGAAGTGAGGAACTGTTTGTTTATTACGAAGTGAAGTGTTTGTCACCAGCATGGTATAAACTAGTTATAGCTTAGTACCCCGGTACTCGGTTTTCTCCGGTACTTACGAATGAGGCAATATCTGGTATTGTAGTGTTGTCAGGGTTCAGACAAAACCTGGAAACGTGGGAACCTGAAAATCTCAGGGAAATTGAAAGTAAACCAAAAATTTCAGGGAAAGTTCAGAGGAAAGAAGAGATTTTTTGAAAATCAGGGAAAAGACAGGGTAATTAAAAAAATTTCTTTGTGTCTGATCTGCAAGTTCCGTTAAATTAGCAGATCAGAAACAAAATTCTAGACTAGTAGTAAATATTTTAATTCGTTCTTAAAGGGTCAAGCATTTTAGACATACCTTCAGTAAACCAAATCTTAGGCTAGTACCAATATCAGTGATGAAATGCGTTTAGTCCCTTCCGGACTAATCTGTGAACAGCTACTTTTTTGGATAGTGGATTATTTTCGTACAAATATTAATAAAAACATTAACTACTGCCTGTTTCACTAACTAAACATCTTGAAAACACTTGGAAAACCTGGAAATGTCAGGGAATGTAGGAATTAAAAAATTGTCTGAACCCTGGTTGTGGTGCCAACACTTGGTTTTTAAATAATAGCAAATTTTATTGAAAAATGGGTTTTGTTGATAGTTTTAATGGAACATTAAAAAAAAAATTGTTCCCCTGATTTAAGCTAGTGCATGTTTTACAACATATTTGATAAAAAACAAAACCATCTTTTCTAATATTTTTAGTTAACATACCTTCCAAGTAGAAATGCAAAGATAAACAAAGCTGGTTGTAGCATCAAAGTATGAAAATTTGGCTCCAATTTTGTGCATTGTTTAGAACTCCATTTTTACCATTGTGGACATTTAACTGATTGTTGCACTGTTTTGAGCCCTACAACAAAAGAACTAAATGAACTATTGTTATAATTTTAGCGCCTTTTTTTGCCTCTTGATATGTGATGAGGTCTGGGGGGCCTAGTGCTACTGTACACAAGTTGTTGTATATTTTTATGTCCGAGCGCATGGCTGTGGGCCGAGGCTCGTGGAATAAAACCTACCTTTTGTTCCTATTAAAACAATACTTATTTGGTACCGTGGTACCGCCGTACCGTGAGAACCGGTATACCTCCCAACACTATTATAATCAAACTGTCATTGTGGAAATCCGTTTCCGTGAAAGAATTTGGTGCACATAAATTTCCGTTTGAGGCATCAAAGAGTGCAAAACGAAATACGGCAAGCAAATTTATTTAGTTCATATTTATTGAGATTATGTATATGACCGCCAGTATAAAATACGATTTCAGAAATGCTAACACTCGACAAAAGCTAAAAAGGCAAAAAAAATTTGTACATATCAGTAGAGTACGTGCTACTCATTTTTATTTTGGGGGAATCTTTTTATGGGCCGAATCATAATATTTTTTAACGACTTCGTCGCATATTTGCAGCTTTTCACTGAGTAATTAAATTAAGTGTTAAAAACACACTATCAAAATAAAATCATTAAAATATCTTAGCACAACCATAAGTATCACACAGTATGAAACATATGTTTTAATCTTATTTGTAACGAGATTCATAGCCAAGTCTGTTGTAAAAGTATTGGACGTATTCATGCAGCAGTAATTAGATTCGAAACAAACAATTTCAAAATATTTTTTTACATTTTCATTATATGTGGGCCATAAAGCGATTTAGAAACTTGGTAATCTAGACACACGCGAGTGAGTCGTGCCAAGTTAGGCAACAAACATAACAACAAACATCACTTCAATTCAATTGTCGAGGTTGTAAACCATTGTAGTGCGACGCCATTGCGTCAGTGTCTTATATCTTGAAGCATAGTTGGGCATATTTCAGGTACTTGGGGGAAAATAATAATGCGGTACAAATGCTTAATTGTGTTGAAATCGTGAACAATGACCCACCTCAAAAAATTGTAATTGTGTAGGAATGCCAGCTAAGCTGCTTTCAATGCAAAATCGGACCCTCAATAATGTGGTACCAGTTTCTAGGTAGCTACTAGCTTGCTAGTCTGCTCATCCCCATGTTAATTTCCATAGGGTGATCGATACCGAGATAACGGGAAGGCTTCCAGCTATGATATTGGACGAATGGGTGCAGTACAATACAAACTGCGTACCTTTATGGTTTGGAGCCTGGGGGCGTGACGGGAATGGCGTGGGAGGGCGCGTAAGTACGAAAATATTGTTATAACCATTGTTAATATTGTCGGCATCGTCTCTCATTGGACGCCCAAAGTTCGGACAATGAGAACGTGTATATTGACGTACGTGCCTAGACACACATTAGTGTATCACGCTAAATCTAAACAACGTTGCAAAGAAATTGTATTCACGCCCAATTCACGAAAATAAACCAATTGTAATAACAAAGTTAAAAACTGGTAAAGAGGCCACCAAGTTGAGAGTGGTTCGGCCCTTCAAAGGAGTGATATCAGCACACCAAATTAACTAAATAAAACAAATTACAACAAAATTAAAACCAAACCAAAAACCTATAAAGAGATGACTAAGTTGAGAATGGTTCGGCCTATAGGCAAAAGATAGTAGCAAAATTGTGGAATACCAATTTCTTGTTGAAGTGGCACTTTATTACACAATACACATCTGCACGGTAGAGGAGTTGAGTCAAAACATAATAAAAAAAAGGAGTGATATCATATCAAAAACCAAAACTGGTTAAAGGGGCCGCCAAGTTCCGAATGGTTCGGCCCTTCAACACACCAAAACACTCGCCAACTTCATCGCACCGAATAATACTTTGGACGTTAAATGAAAACTTGAACATTGCTACCGAAAGTAGCAATGTTCCAGTTTTCATTTAACTTTCGAACTATTAAGCGGTGCAATTAACTTGGCGAATGTTTTGGTGTGTTGATATCACTCCTTTGAAGGGCCGAACCATTCGGAACTTGGTGGCCCCTTTAACCAGTTTTGGTTTTTGATATAATAAGTAATTAAACCAATACAGGTGGACGTTGCTGGAGTAAAAAGTAGGAAATAAGGAATTTTTAATGTAAATAAGAATTTAGGGATTTTTTTGCATAAAATAGCTAAAAAATAGTGAATTTTTAACTATATTTATTTTTAATGCGTCATTCCATGTGAAATCACCTAATTTGGAAATAAATGGTTGCTTGACCATTATAAATATTTTTTTATTTTTACACCATGGTTAGCCTTATCCTTGAATAGTTTAAGAAAGGAAAGCCAAAGGCTCAACAAGAGTCAAATAATACAGGTACAAACCTATTTACGTTGCTTTTTGGAGTTATATGTCAGACTGCCTGAGTGGGGAATCGAAACTACGACCTTTGAAACCAACGACCGAGTTCCTACCGCCCAGCTATACCATTTGACCATGTCAGTATGGCTCAGCGTTAGGACCTCAGACTTTAGTTTTTAAAGGTCGTGGGTTCGATTCCCTGTTCAGGCAGCCTGACACATATATCCAAAAGGCAAACGTAAATAGGTTTACATCTGTATTTATTTCCTAGAATAGTTCAAAACGATTTATATATTTTTAAAATCTTTCACTATAATATAAAAAGGTGTAATGTGTACATCGGGGAAATAGACCAATAATATTATATGTGTTCTCTTTTGTATTAGCAGTCCGTTAATAGAGTCAAAGGAGCTTTGAATGTTAGGTTGCAGGTCTGGTATGAATAACTTATTTTGCGTGTCCCCCCCACTCTACCCTGTGCTCCAGGGAAAAATGAATGCGCATGATTGAACATGTTCACGTAATACGTGTCGCAATCACGTGGTTCGCATAAGCCTGGAAAAGGCTTGAAAATGACAAAGTGTTTTCCGAGACCTGGAAAAGGCTTGATTTTTCGCATTCGTAGTAGCCCATACAGTATTTTATACAAACTCCGTAATCTTTTTTTTCATGTTTTTATTACCGCGCATGTAATTTAAGAAATCGTCGATAGCGTCATCATGGGCATCTAGCCGGGCGTAAACAAAGGAGGCGCAAAGACTAGTTTCTATGAAGACGGCCTTGATTCACTTCACGTGACGTCACTTAATGACTAGCCCCATCGAGTTGAACAGTTACGTGGCACGAATCACAGGGGCTCGTCGTCCATCATTCGCACGGTGCATGGATACATATTTATACAATGAAAGGAGTCAAACCAGCCACAGGTCATACAGTAGAACAATCCATACCTCTAGTAGTATTATTATATTTTATTACGCTTATACGCGCTATATAATTATATTCACTAGAACTCGTGCTGAACACCGTTGTTGACTTGTCTCACGTTCGAAGTCATTATTGTACCACTACGTTGTCCAGAGCGATCTGAGAAGGATTTTAGCATCGAGGTAAAAGCCCCGGCCATTACCGGAAGTTAGACTGGGATAACAAATACTAACATGCTTCTGTGATCGCTCTGGATAACGTATTAGTAAAAATATTGACTTCAAACGTGCGACAAGTTAACAATAAAGAATTTCAACGCGAGTTCCAGTGATTATAATAGTGATTATAAAAAAAAACGTATTGTTCTACGATACGACTTCTGGCTGGTTTCACCCCTTTCATTATGTATATAGCCTGTATCCATGCACCGCGCGAGCTACGGACGACGAGCCCCTGTGTGCTGTAAAGGAGGCATTAACGCCTTTTGAAACAGAGCAGGTTAGTTGAGGAATAAAGCAGTAAATGTTGAAATCAATGAGTTACGATCCCTCAAAACATGTGGTAATATCATCAAACAAAAGAAATTTCACGTCAGTTTTGACGACACCACCAGCAAAAATCCAAATTATATGATTAGACGTACTACAAGATTTACTGCTTTCATAGACCGATTTTTACAGAATTTCGACATTGATCATTCATAGGGTTTTTATTTTTTTTTAATCATGTACAGGTACCATTTTGGTTGTATTTCATTAGGCGTATATTATTCGCAAAACACCTTAATCATATTCTATTCATTCAGATCAATGACTGGCCATCGTAAAAATATAAATGAAGGTTACTGAGTTAAGCAATCATTTTCCCGTGATTTTTTTATTTATTTTTTCCTTGCATGCAGTATGACTGGTTTATTAACATGAACATTAATCGGATTATCAGAACCATCCTTTGTCCAATTAAGGACCGGTCATTATATATCGTTGTGGTAAGGGTGCAACATACCCCCCCCCCACCCCACACACACGCACTATGGTTTTACTTTCAGCTGGCTTCCCTTTTGATATATTTGACCTTGAAATCGGAGACCATGGAAAATTTTCCAACTTTGAGCCCATATTAAGCAGAATAGGGACAGAACCCAAACTACATTTCTCCATAGCTGACAACTACAAACCCATAGCATTCATACAAAAATCTACAACTTGTGATTACAACCCCAAGTCCCCTAATATGCCCTCAAAAATGTCGATTTTCCTCACGTATATCAATGACTACAGTTATTTTGCTCCAAAATGCAGAAAGATGTTTAATTATTCCTGCACATTGTCTGAAAGCTTGAAATGTCATCTATAGTTGGTGAAAAACATCCAATCGGGGAGGGAGGGGAGTAATAGCCATTTTACAAAACTCTTAAGCGGAAGTATTTTAGCCTGTTGCAGCAAGGAAGAATGAGCTTAGCTCAGATGGATGAAGATAGAAAACAATATAAAATTGTTTTAAACTACACACGGATAGGGCTAACCATTGTGTAAAAATAAAAATGAAAAATTAAAATAGTCAAGCAACCCCCACCTGAAATAGCATGGAATGACCCTATGTGTTTTGTAATAAAGCTATAAGTAACCAATACAACAATTTTTAGCTCACTTTGACAATTTACTTCCAATTTGCTGTTATCTTTAATAACAAATTTAATAAGAAAACCAAATTTTCAGTAACATTTTTTTTCTAGTCAAAGTTTGATAATTATAATTTAATAAATGAAAAAAATAATGATCCTGAACAAGGACATCACTTTAAAAAAATAGGGAGTCTGAAAATGGTAAAAAAGTCGGAAAATAAGGAAAGTTTCCCCCAACAGATGTAGAGAAAAGTAGGAACTGTATGACGACTCCTGACAATATAATATTTTTAAAGGTATTTAAAATTCTTTCAATAATATCTGTTGGAGGAACTTATACTATGGATCTCGGCCAGATTTGGCCTATCCTCATTTGTTGACTCTGCCATGATTCATTCTTACACAGAGGGGACAGGATGGGTGCTTTCCATTTTCGTGTAGCACTTTATAAGACGAACAGTTTGTAGTTTTTGAAACGTTAATTCGACCCATATTTTTCTCGTAATTTGAACACCGTCATCTCCAAATTGCAGGGTTGCTCGTACAATTTCGTACTATTCATTTATGCATCTTAAATTTTTAAGTTAGTGAGAGTTCCTAAATAGTTTTTATTTTAATTATAGGTTCTGTATGAAGCTGTTGAATGTGTTAAAATTACTGCGTAATTCCTAGGTTAGTTTGGTGAAGGGAAGAATGGAACAAAATAATGGCGACAGCAATTTACATCAATTCTGAGCAACGGAAAAAAGACATAGGATACAAAGGAATTGGATACTACCGATTTTGGACGTAGTCATGGTGAAACCCTTAATGAGTCGCCTATTGTTCAACCTGTTCAAAACTACATAGCCTGGCATATGTTGGTGCATTTCCTCATGTTTGTGGAGACATCAAAAACGGGAATTTGTGTGATTTCGATTCACTTGTGCCTGGTGACCCATAAGAAATTAATGTGTGTGATGAAAAGTGATGATGGAAATGCACATTCTGGAGAAACTGCAGTGTTCGAACTTCGATGTGTCCTCAGACAGTGTTCGTGTTGATGACTTACCCCTGCAAGCAGCTGTAGAAATAATCCTCGTTACCAACTTGCCAAATGGACCAATAAAAACAACATTGCATAAAACCACACAAATGAATTATTGAAGATCTTGTCTTCTTACCACCCCGATTTACTACAGGACTGCAGAACACTGCTTTTTAAAGACCAAGAAAAACAGCCAACGCAAACGCGAATGGCAAATGTGTTTCTATGTTTAAACCTGTAAATTTTGCATTCTACCTCGAATGCTGTTTTCCCGTGGGTTGAAATTGTCTAACTGTAATAATCAACTATAACACAATTACTTTTTTTTAAACAGGCTGTTTTAGTACTTGCACAAAGTCTATTCCTTGTGATAACCAATATATGGTGTTGGATGAAAGTTGAAACGATGTTGGAGGGGAGAGGGTCGTTAAACATGGGACGACTATTTGGGAGGACCCATCAATCTCACAAACGCTATGCCTCCACTAGTTGTAATCTTAATTAGAGCTAGTCGTATGGCTATAGCAGTGAAATAGAAAACCTACAGCCGTTGCATACACTAAGCGATTTCGCTAGATGGCAGAGCTCAGATGTAAAGCTGGTATCTGGACACAACATCCGAAGCCAAAAGAAGTACTGCACGGTAGTTCTCTTGCTGCAACATGATTGCCTCGCTCTTAAGCCCATCTATTTAACCACCACTCTAGGCGATATGTTCGTTTTTGACTGTTCCTTAGGTTCAGCGCCAATATTTTTATTTCTGCTCTATGCACAATTCGCCCACATGTAAGCAACGAAAAGGAATGTAGCACTTGGGTTAGCTATAATTCACCGTCGTTTTGTTTGTGCATTTTGAGCGTATTATGTGCCCAGCACAGAAGTTAGGAGAAATGACGTTTCTTCACCCAAATCGTTCCATGGGACAACGATTTCGGTGGTGACACGTCATTCATCCTAACTTCTGTACCGTGCACATAATATAATGAAAATTGGAATTTAAGCCAACAGCGAAAATCATACACAAGAAATAACGTAGTTCAGTAAGCCACCTTTATGCACTTACGTTTCGTCGGAGTGGCATGACC
>JAHWFP010189671.1:0-28031 GCA_023313725.1 Lithobius niger | reverse complement strand
CAATAATAATAATCATAATTATAATTATTTATTTACAATTAAGCACAAAAGCGAGTAAACAGTTTGTATGTGCAGATCAATACAATTATAAATAAAATATAAACATATTTACAATTAAAATACAAATACACTTAAAACAGAAACATGTTTAATTATAATAATGTGCCATAAAAAAGGGGGTTATATGATTGAATTTTCACTTGTTAAAATGTACATGGATAAAAATTGATGATTTTAAAAGAAATTATCAAATTGAGAAAATTGCATCTGTTCAAATGCTGTTGTGCTTTACGTTTTAAATCTATGATTGGTAAAGCACAACAGCACTTAAACAGATGCAATTTTCTCAATTGTACATTTGATTATTTCAATTAAAAATCATCAATTTTTATCCATGTACATTTTAACAAGTCAAAATTCAATCACATTACGCCCTTTTTTACGGCATACTTGACGTTTTTCTTTGTAATCCGTGTACAGTCAGAGGCATTTCCAAATTTACATTCGCTCCCCGATGCTTTCCTGCTTCACCAAGCTTCCCTGCTCGACAGGTTGTTCGATGTCAACGAAGTAGGAGGGTAGAGCTGCAGTGCAGTGTTGGCATATTATTTTGTTATTCCCTGGGCCCAGCGCAAAGTTTTAAACTGTGGTCTCTTGGTCCAGACCCATAAACTCATTATTGGGGTGCCCTGAAAAGACCTTTACAATCTACAGAATTTTTTTTATACTAGTGATAATACGGAGGCTTTCCATTTTTTTAAACCATCACTGAGTAGGAGCGATACCCCTTGCGAGGTGGGGCCTGGGTTAATTTTTCTCTTTGCCCCCCCCCCCCCACCTTACAACTAGTGGTGTAGAGTTAAACGAAATAATTTTCTAGGTATGGTTAGCAAACGAAGGGTCAGAGGAGGAACCAAACAACAATCCGTTAGATATTTTCAGATTTTTAACTCCTTCATAAAGTGTTGAGCATGAAGGTGATGAATTTTATATCCTACCCTGCCTGCCCACGTTTGCCTTGAACGAATTTAAGTTGGAAAGTAAGCTTATAGGAGTTTCTTGGTTCCTTTCTTGGTTTCTTGGTGCTCTTTGGTTCCATTTTACTGATTGTTAGTTTTCCTGAGTTACAGTTTCGTAACATGCAATCAAACTTATTCCCGTAGGTCTGATTTTTGCGTGCCCCTATTGCTCCCTTCCACCATTAGCCAGTGTCGTGCAGTGGTAAAGCAAATTAGTGTTGGACTTGGGCTATGGTTAGCAAATGAAAGTTAGAAGAGGGTGGAACAGCTACCAAACAATAATCCCTAAATTTTTTTAGATTTTTTACTTCTACATAGTACGTTGAATATGAAGCTGACGGATGTTATCTCCCATTCCGCTACTCAAAAAGTAATAAACTTACAGGGTCGTTGGTTCAATTTTACTGACCGTTGCTTTCTCTGAGTAACAGTTTTGCTACATGAAGTCAAATCTATTTCCATTGTGAACAAACGGAGAACTGTGAGTAGTTCGTATAATAGTAGATACTGTGGCGATTCTGAAAACATAAATAAATAAATAAGAAAAAACCGCATGAACCTGCTCCTGTCCTCGGTGGCGAGGCTACTGGTGGGGAGGGGCATGAATCAAGGGTGGGCACTGCCTCATATCATTGTTCTGTGCTCACCCAGCTTACCATTACTCAAAACTTAGAAGTAAAACATACAAATCCAAGTTGTTTGTATTAATACAGTTGTTTATATTTAAAAAAAAAAATGGAAATTTGATAGGATCGAATATTAAACTTTAATACCCGGCTGATTAAAACAGTTGGTAGTTAGGCATAGTGTTGGACAGGGGTTGTCTACGGCAAACGTGTTGCTTCTGGGTTACTCAGTGTAACTATTAATACAATGCCTCACCCAAGTCGAAATGTTGCCAGACGTTGCCCTTCTCCCCCTGCCAGCTAGTTTATTCGGGCATCATTACAGCTTTTCGAGAATTGGTGCCAGAGTGCTGCTATTGTCCGAGCCTGCTGGATGAAACCACTGCTTACTACAGCTCTGGTGGCTGACTGTGCACATGTATCAAGTAATCGTGTATTTTGGGCCGCCCCCCCCCCGGTGCATTGCCACCATTGACAGAAGCAGGCTCATGCGGTTTTTTCTTATTTAGTTATGTTTTCAGAATCGTCGCAGCATCGACTATAATATGAACTACTCACAGTTTTCCATTGGTTCTCATTGGAAATAGATTGGATTTCATGTAGCAAAACTGTTACTCAGGGAAAGAGACGGCCAGTAAAATTGAACTAAGCACCCTGTAATCTTATTACTTTTTGACTAGCAGAATGAGAGATAACATCCGTCAGCTTCATGTTCAACGCACTATGTAAAAGTTAAACATCTAAAAATGTTTTAGAGATTATTGTTGGTAGCTGTGCCATCCTCTTCTAACGTTTCTTTTGCTAACCATAACCCAAGCCCAACACTAATTTGGTTTACCACTGCACGACTGGGAGTCATGGGGGGGCTGGGGCAAAGGGGCCACACAGAAATCGGACCTAGAGAAATAGGTTTGACTGGCTGTAGCTAAACTGGTATTCAGGAAAACCAACAATCATTAAAATGGAACCAAAGAGCACCTGTAAGAAACCCCTGTCAGCTTACTTTCCAGCTTAAATTCGGTCAAGGCAAACGTAGGCAGGCGGGGTAGGAGATTATAATCCATCACTTCATGCTCGACACTTTATGATGGAGTTAAAAATCTAAAAATATCTTAAGGATTGTTGTTTCAGCGCTCATGTTTGCCCTCTGACCCTTAGTTTGCTAACCAGTAACCATACATCCAACATTATTTCGTTTATCTCTACACCACTAGTTGTTAGGCAGGGGGAGTGGAGCAAAGGGGAAAAATTAACCCGGCCCCACCTGGCAGGGGGTCTTGCTCTTACTTAGTGATGGTTAAAAAAACGAAAACCCCTATATTATCACTAGTATAAAACAAATTCTTTCCATTATAAAGGTCTTTTCAGGGCACCCCAATGATGAGTTTATGGACCTGGGCAAAGAAACCTTAGTTTAAAACTTTGCGCTGGGCCTGGGGAACAACAAACATAAATAATATGCCAAAGCTCTGCCCTGCAGCTCTCTTCTCCGACTTCGTTGACATCGAACAACCTGTCGAGCAGGGAAGCTTGGCCAATCAGGGAAGCATCGGGCAGCGAATGTAACATTGGAAATGCCCCCGACTGTACCTTTTTTACAGCTATGGCGTTGCGCTACAAAACGTTATGCATGCAGTTGATTGTTGCTGGCCACTTTGAAACAATTCAGCTCGGCTCTGAAACCCTGCATCTGCGAAATAAATACGATATTCTATCGTTTCTAGCTGCCAAGGCCTCGAAATTAACAACTTAGCTTAGTTTGGTTTAAATTTATGTCGTTTAGCTGAAACACAGATTCTTTCATTTCGTCCTTCAACAATCTACTTTTTAGCAAAGACATAACACGTGCACGAAGAATGGATTTTGAGTTTGAAGTTGAGTGGCATTGTTCCCTAATTTCAATGATTAAAACAATTTAAAACAATCAAAATGATTGTTCAGGGTCCCGTAACTCCAGAATGGCTCTGCCAATTGAAAAAAGTGGTCTCTCTGAGGATGAAGCCCAGGAAAATTTCTGGCTTAGATCATGTTTCATATTTTAGGTGGATGCAGTAGTTTTTTTTCTGAAACCGTGTCACACAAGAATAAGAACAAGAACAACCACAACAAGAAGTGAGCAGTTTTCAAATTTACGTGTGGTTTCCTACTTTTACCTTTGCACGGAATTGCATAAAAGTTGGTATAAAGTTGGGAAAAGTTGCCATCTACTATCTGGCCAAGTTTGGTCGAAATATATTGAATAGAAACGGAGAAATTAATAGTGTTAGTTTTGCTGGAGAGAGGACTTCAATCATATATATATATATATATCGCCGTGTACGATACCAACAATAATAATAATTTATTATCATATACAGAAGGAGCACGAAGCAATAAATACATGTATGTGCAATGAAGGGAACACAGACAAAAACAAAGAACAAAAACAAATGAGTGTAAATTCTAGTTACTTAATTTTATCTACATATTCCTAAATTAATGTTATTCGTACTGTCAAGAATAAAGGCCTACGTTCCCAAAAAAGTTCCAGCTCTCTGCTTTCTCATTATGTATGTACTACTGTTGGTTCTGGGGATAAGTGGAATTTCATTAAAATCTTAGGAAAAACAAACCTCATTCTTCTCTTGCCATAAGAGTTTCACCATACTGGTGTTTGGAGCTAAACATTATTATTCCTTTGAGGTTTATTACCGGTATTTTATTTTGCTTACTGTAGTAAAACTTTATGATTACACTGTAGGTAAACAATTGTTTAAATGTAAAAATTTGGTTTTCCTTAAAACTTCTACCGTTGTTCTGTCAGCTGTATTATTAAAAAGTTCTTGTGATGCTTTATTTAAAGTTCTAGAAGAAGCCAGTCCTCCGGACGGTTATAATAAACATGTGATTTTTTCTACCATGCGTATGTCCATCCATCATCAACGTAATATACTTTAATCGTTATTCTGTGCATAGTGGCTAAAAAAACTTATTTTGGTTTACTTCGCTCAATCAATCAGCATGTCTCCCTTACCACCGTTTAACCCTTTTTTCCCGCCTTGCCTTTTTGCCTTCAGTGACAGCATGGGGACACCGAATTTCTATAACAGGCATTGTGAACTACTGCGTATTTACAGTTTGGCGTCCTTTTTTCCCCCCTTGCCTCCCTACCTTCTCGTGTTTATCGTATTAAAATTTGCTTGCCTGCAATGACAGCGTGGTGACACCGAATCGCTATAATGGAGACGTGAACAACTGCCTATTTCCAGTTTGGCATCGTGCAACCCATCTCTCATGTGTATGTCCATTCTATATCGAAATTAAGTTTCTTTAATGACAATTTTGCGCATACTGGCTAACAATTGTTGATTTTCGTCCGTTTCCCTCACTCAGTCAGCGCATCTCCCTTACCAATGTAAACCATTGTCCCCTCTTGCGTTTTTGCCTTCAGTGAGAACATGGTGACACCGAATTTCTATAACAGCTACTGTGAATGACTACTTTTTTCCAGTTTAACATCCTTTTTCCTCCTGCCTTCTTACCTTCTTGTGTTTATCTTCGTAAAATTGAAGAGAAAAACATGTCCGAAATGGCACTGTGATCAACTGTCTCCAAAGTCTATGTATTTATAGACGTTGGTGATGGAACACCTCTGGGTATGCAGAATAAATGTGTGGTCATGTCTGTCGTGTGTATATCCATGCTTCAAAAAAGTAAGTTTTTTGGTCACAATTTTGCTCATACTGGCTAACAAACGTATTGAAAATAAAAATGTCTTCCCTTAATTCATGTTATATAATTTGTCAACACAGATTGATTTCCACGAAATCCCTGGGTGTTACACATCCCAGGTTGTTACATATCCAGGACGTTGTGTAATCCCAGGCATTCCAGGGCATCCCAGGACAGCACTGTCCAATTACCACATTACTTGCAAAATGAATTTATTTAAGGTTTGGAATAATGCCTGCGGGTCCAGTCCCACAGACTATCGCTGCCACCAACCAATAGTTGTTGTTAGGCACACCCCCAAATAGATTTTTGATGGGGAAAGTTGCTGATGTTTGTAGGATAAATTTTCAGGATAAACTACAACAACCAGCAGCGGAACCAGGACAGGAGGTAACAGCAGCGCTCCAACACTCCTTCAACCAAGCTGCAACAGTAACACTCCAGCGCTCAGTCAACCAAGCCGCAGCAACAGCAGCAGGTTGACACTGCAAGTTAGCGACGGACCCAGACGAAAATGCCGTACCTCATCCCCGTCTCCCCTTCTTACAACCCGCCATCACAGAGCGAGCAACAGGAACCACGACAGTCTGAAATCAGAGCAACGACTACAACGGCAGGAACAGAAGACCGCGTAGAAGCTTAAGACCAACAAGTTCGAAACCGTAGCACAACAAGGTCGAATGTTATCGATGCAATGAGTAAGGCCACATTTCTGCATTTTGTTCTCTACCTCCAAAGGCATCCAGAAACCAAGAGCAAGAGGAAGACCCGTCGCCGAATGCAATGCACGTCGGTCCTCCAGGTAACACGCTTTCCATGATTACTACTATCAACGGAACTTGTTTCTTCAGTGGGTTAGATTCCGAATCGAACTGAAGTATCATCAAAATGAGTTGGCTCCTCAGCATCATCCCAGAGGCTGAACAGAACTTCGAACCTTACGAAGGAGAACCGCCAGTCTACGCAGATAGGACCATGGGAAAAACTCCGAGAGGTCAGATTAAACTGCCGATTATCACTCATGGGAGCCACATCAAAATGACCTTCTCCTTGCATGACCAGCTCGCCCTAAACTGCATCCTAGCATCCTACTGCATCCTACATGAACGCAGCGAAACTGCACATTGACCATGCCAACTCAATTGGTAACTTCGAGGGGGATATCAGGCGCTCCTTTTCTCTGTTAGCACATGCAGCTTCAACAACGACTTCTTCCCAGAGACCACCGTGGTTTGTCCACACGCCCAAGGGTGAACGCAAACTGAACAACCTATCGAAGGAAGAGTTTCACTCATTGGACCAACTAATCAAAGTGTACAGCGACATCTTCCTAGGAGCACCAGGACGTGTCAAAGATGTTCAGTACAAAATCAAGCTCCATAAGAACGGTAAGCCGGTATACCAGAAGGCCTACACTACTTCGTGAGGTTCCCCCTTCTTTTTCAAAAGAAAGAATGGTGGTGGATTTCGTCTGTTTTAGACTACAGAGCGCTCAACCGATGCATCAAAAACGGACAAATACCCCATGCCACGCACGGAAGAGGTTTTTCACTTTCTGTCGGGAAACAAGTAAATATCGGTCTTGGACGGTAAACAAGGGTTTCACCGGGTGCCCTTACACCCAGACAGCCAGAACTGCGCAACTTTTGTGTGCCATGGGGTGCATACCAGTTCAAGGTTCTTCCCTTTGGGCTGAAGACAGCCAGTCAGGACTTTCAATGGACCATGACTACCATCTTGGGAGACCTTATAGGTTCTGTCTGTATTTTGTACATCGATGATGTCCTTTTCGCCACCAACACCTGGAAAGAACATAGCCAAGCTCTTCGTGCAATCTTCACCAAGCTCCAGAACGCTGGTTTCACGCTCAAGCGCAAGAAATGACGGAGTTAAAGATCTTAGGCATTCGAATCGCAGGTGAAGCCATTCAGCTCACCAGAGATCATACGACAGCAATCCGGAACGTTCCTCGTCCCTAAACAAGAAGAAACTGGAAGTTTTCCTGGGACAGTGCAACTACTTCTGGAAATTTGTTCCTCACATCTCGTCGACGGCGACTTCCTTACATCACCTGACCCGCAAGGATCAGCCATTCAGTTGGACGAACGAACACCAGACAGCTTTCCAGGAACTAAAGGACAGATTCCTCGAAGCAAGAAACCTTGCTCTCCCTGACTTCGAGCAGCCCTTTGTCATCGAGACAGATGCTTCCAACGAAGGTCTCGGAGCAATTTTGACCCAGAACATCGACAGAGAAACCCGCATTGTGGAATTTTGGAGCAGAATCTTGAGGGACAGAGAGCAGAAATACCCCACATTCGAGCTGGAGGCACTAGCCACAGTTAAGGCAGAAGAACATTGGAAGGTCTACGTTGCAGGATCCAGATTCATCCTCATCACGGATAACCAAGCTCTAAAATGGGTTCTCTCAAAACTAAAGTCATCTGGACGAACAGCGTGATGGGCAATTAGACTCCAGACGTACGATTTCAATGTCGTCCATCGCCCCAGCCAGCTTAACGTCATCGCCGACGCATTATCAAGAAACCCAGCACCAGAGAACTCCGATGATGAAGACATCCTATCGGCGATTCAGGAAGAGGAAACGGTCAACGTCAACTACACAGAGTATGCTACACTCGAAGACGCAGTCACAGATTGAAAGGACTCTGCGTCGCAACATATTCTCTACATTCGAGGAAAGCCCATCATTGATCTCCATGACAGGACAACAACTCAAAGATGCACTGCAGAGAGCAGGAACGTCATGATAATCTTCCGTACCCTTAAGCACCCGGAGAGAGCAGGCCGTCAAGAAACTTTCGTTATGTCGTGAACACCTGACGAATCTACACGCTAGACGAAGACCAACTCGTTTACTACGTTGATCCAGCAGCACCCGACAGAGGACTACCAGAAAGCTCATGGCGACTATGTCCCTAAGGAACTTCGCCACACTTACCTTAGCAACTGCCATGACCACAAGCAGGCAGAACACTTAGTGTCAAAGTCGATGCAACGCTTGCGCACGATCGTACATTGGCCAAAAATATTCGACGACTGTAAGCATTAAGTTAAATCATACCACGCCTGTCAGACAGCGAAGACAGCACAATTGATGAGAGCGGGAAACATGCAACCTTTCATCCCAGCGTACAAGTTCCAGATCCTCGGCATTGACTACGTTGGTCCACTAACAGACACGACTCATGGGCACAAGTATATCCTCACCATGATGGATTATTTCACTAAGTTCGTGTGGTTAATCCCAACCAAGAATGCCACAGCCAAGACTGCCACAAGGAAACTACTCACGGTGTTTATGATGACTCACGGTTCACCAGAGGCGATCGTCTCGGACAACGGCACAGCCTTCGTTTCCAAAATCTTTACCAACCTGCTGGAAATGACAGACACCAAACATCACAGGATCACTGCATACCATCCACAGTAGAAAGCGACAGAACACGCTCATCGAACCATGAAGGGATGTCTACATGCATTCTTGCAGAACCATGAAGACACGTGGGGACCTTTACTGCCAACACTCCAGTATGCGATGAACACCGCTCCACATGCAAGCCCCTGTGAGACCTCTCACTTCATCATGTATGCCACGGACCCCAGATCTCCACTCAGCGCAGTCTGTCTCCCCGGTGTACAGGCAAAGATGTCACCGGAAGAGTATGCCGAGTATCTTCGCAACGAGTCGGTCAAGATGAATGATCTCGTGCCCGCCCACTTGGCGAAAACGGCCCGCGCAACAAAGATGGGCTATTGATAAACACCATAGGAGAGTTTTCTATGAGACTTGGGAGCTCGTCAAGATTAGAAACCACGTACTTTCTGACGCAAGTAAAGGAGTCACACGAAAGCTAGAACCAGTTTATACAGCTCCATACCAAATTATCAGGAAGATGAGTCCAGTAACCTACAAGATAGCGCCAGTCACCAACGCAACAGAAGTTCGAACCATTAACATCAGTGACATGGAACCATACTGGCACCCACAAACCATGGAACGGAGAAGCCCACAACCGCCTGATCCAGACGGGGATGATGCCAATCAGGAGAACCCAGGAGAAGACGAACCCACTGGCATTCCCGGCAGTCAGTCAGACTTGGAAGCGTCGCAGGACGAGAACGGAGACTCCTCATCAACAAACTCCGGAGACGACTCCGACACGGAATGGAAAGCAGCTAACGAAATGCCAGGAGCATCTGAGAATGACAACGATGGCAATCTCAACGACCCATGACCAACAATGAGCATGCCCGGAGAGGTCCCAAGATGAACACGACGTGAACCCACTCACCTACGTGACTACATCTGCGTCATCTCCTCTGGTAGCCCCATGCCACGATCTCAACGACGTGGACTGGGACAAGTGGATACGATCTAGTAGACGAATGGACCCAGGGCCGCAGTGTGGGTTGAGGACGAAAACACCGCACCGGGAAGAGCAAGGCAAGGAATGGCAAGGACCGTAGTATGGAGAGCAGCAGGATGTGGTAACCCACGAAACTCGACCACCGTAAAGGAAATTTTGTTGACCTCCTCTTTAAATGACGAACAGGCATCGGACCCGATGAAACTAAAATGTCCACCTGCTTATGGTTTTAAAGGGTAGTGGAGGCGGCTGATTGCTGGATGGCTGGCTAGTGGTGGTGATGACTGCTATGTTGACCACCAGCCGAAGGCTCCTCATGACTTGAAGTCCCTACATCGTCTTTCGAACTTTTCGAATAGGTTCCCTACTTCCATTTGCTACTTTTTGATTTGTTGGTCCTCTCTTCCATGAATTGGTTGGTCCTCCATACGAGAAATTTGCCGTCTCCTCGAATATTTTCATGAAGAAATCCAACTCTTTGCTCTTCTTGTTGCATCTGCCAGTATAGCCCATTGGACGTCTGGAGAAACATCTCTTGTCTTGGTACTTGCTTAGCTGTTCTCTCTAAACCCGATGAAGTTGCCACCGAGTCTTGCTGGTTCTAGACTTCTCTAATACGGGGTAGCTGGAAAAGTCGTCCATCGGTGCTTCCGCATCCATCATCTTGTCCGCCCGCATCTGATCGAAGAGATGATTCGCATAGGGGGTAGGGCATTATACATGGCTATGCATGACCACTGCACATCACTTCTGCCTAAATGTATGCAAGGTCGTAGAGTAGTGTCAAGTTGCTGCGACCGTGTGCAATACTTGTGTAACACCCGCAGAACCCGTATCTGGTTACAGGATGTCTGAATGCGATGGATCTCGAGGAAACAGCAGCCGGTCGTAAAGGGTAACGGGACGGAGATGGCCAGAAACTGCATGTGATCATCCAGTGTGTGGCCTTTGACGAACATGGTGTTTGGCATTGGAGATTTTGGGCAAGAAGGACCAGCCCCCGCCTTGCTGCCCAACATACAGGTTCTAGGCCAATAACCCAAAAACGGCAGAAAACAACATGGGAAAGCAGTGGCAGGATGATTGTTGGATGGAGGATGGAATTTCCGAGGGAAAAGCCGTTCGATGTATGTTTTACGTGGATTCCAATTTGCTGGAAGTTCCCGAAACAGTGTTGCTGAATGGACATCAAGTTGTGAGGGGATTGGACAATCTCATACCAGGGTGCGCTATTCAGAAGGAACGAATAAAAAGTAGGTTGGGTCAAGCAATTTCCGTAAGAATTGCCTATCAGGTCGTAGTGCACTAAAATTGTATTGACGTTTATGATGTTAGCAGGGTTTTTCTTTATGTGGGTTCCAGACTCGTATGTTTTTGCCTCGAAACTGAAAATTTTCCCAACACTGGTCGGGGTAGAATACTCGACTTTATATTCGCCGTTGGTAATGTACATCTCGCATTTCAAAGTGTTCGAGTTGCCCGTGATTCGAATGATGGAGGCTTTGTTCTGCTGTTCCTAATGTTGACTATTCTTCAGTTTCCCGTATATGTACTACTCGATCTTATCCAGCTTGTAACTGCTCTTGAGTATGGGAGTACTTGTCCAGTCCTTGCCGCCATTGATGCTGTAGTCAAAATGATGTAGTTTGATACGCTAGCTGCTATATACGTCGGGATGGAGTTGTAAGTCTTCAAGTTAACGAGGGCAATCTCCCACTCTTCCCTGTCTGAAAGCAGTAGAGGCCTTGAAAAACTAAGGGTTATATCCGTGTTGTTTGAGGAAAGAACTATATACGAGGAAGCCATCGTTATTCTCGTGATGTCGCTTAATTATTTGTAGATGGTCTTTTATGGGGTAATTTTTTTGTTTAGTTTTTTCCTTTTTAACATCGTCCAAACTCCTCGACCAACTTGCCGTCCTCCTCATCCGACAAATGGCCATTATCTTTCAACTCCCCGTAAATGTTCACGATCTCTTCGTCCAGATTGTTGTTTCCCGCATTCTTCTAAGCCCTGATCAGTTTCAACCTTTCGCAAAGCTCGTTGGGGTCTTTGTAAAACCGGTACCTTTCCCCTCGACAAGTTAGCTGATTGCTGAATATGGGTTTAATTTAAGTTGAGCCTTCCCCTGGACGAGTTGGTTTCACCTTGCCAAATACCGGTTTAATGAAAGTCGTGTACTTGTAACCCGCTCTAGATATTAATCTCGTAGCCACAGGATCAATGTCTTGGTACATGCCTCTACTTCTTATAAGAATATAGTCCAACAGACAGGGATGATCGTCGTTTGGTTTACGTGGGTTCTTAAACATGATCCACTGCCACAACTCGTCGGTACCCTTACACTTTTTTTTCCTCCCACTACCTCATCGTCACCCTCGAAATCTACGTCCAAGTTACCTACCTTGCATTTTTTCGTATCCGGTGAGGGCCTCCCTAGTAGCAAGCATGCTGAATTAGTCGGTAGCTAGCGGTCCTATTTGCAAGGTATCAAGTAAACAAGTCTCTTCTTCCAAGTATCTCATCTGAGCACTTGGGAGTCATGGCTTCGAGTTTCTTGAGTAAGGCGGGTGTGAGTTCCCCATAAAGCTAGATAAATATCTCATTGCCCCTGTATTAAAAAGCAACTTCTGCATCCGTATCTTCTTCTTCCTCCTTGTCTCTAACGTGCCAGGTCCGACCGTAGCTTCCAAGGCCCTCTGAAAGTTGCAAAGTTTTTCTCTGTGTTGTATGTGTTGTTTCTGCTGCCCGGCTTTGATAGCCAACAAATCTTTGATATGAAGCTGACATTAAGTGGCCACTTCTTTGCTCTCCTTAGCCTGTTATATTGACTGCATCTCTGACGTGATCTACGAGTGGTTTGAATATCTTCATGAGATGCTCGGACTCGGTAACCTTCTCCAGCTTGGTCTCGCTAAATTTCCGTTTGAGTCGTTGTTTTAAGGCCTCGTATTGGACCGAAGCTTGTTGTCATTTTTTAGTACTCATTTTAGAGAAATTGAACCACTACCCTTTTAATTATATGGAAACAATTTTTATTTCAGTTCTTGTTCTAAGTAACACGAATTCTTCTGGTAACACGATTCTTGGTCTTGTTAACACCAACACTTGTTCGTGTCAACACCAACGGAAATTCTTGTTCAGCCAACGCAAATTCTCCATCTGATCAATCATGTGTCTGCACCTTCCCTCCTTCAGCAGCTTGGTCTTGTCAATAGTCAGCAATTCTTTGGGGTGAGAATTCCAACTCTCCCCGCACATTTCCCTAAACTCTTTGAAACTCATGTCGCACCCCACATATTTGTTGAATGTGTGTTTGAGGTTGCTATCGTCTTGCCTGAATAGTATCAGGTCAGTAGCATTGTCTTGTATCAAGCACTTAGGTATCCTGCTGTAGGTCTGACACTAGTAAAACACATCCACGTTAATGTGACGTTCGCAAGCGAAGTACCTCTCGATCTTATCCTGCTTCTCTATCATGCAATCGTCGAATAAAAGCACGGTCTTGTTCCGTCCAACAGTTGTTCGGGTAAAGGAATCTATTCCAAGCATGAGCAGAATATGGCAACTTCGGGGCACATCTCCTTGAAGGCCTGCTTCAACCGTTCGTACTTGTTTCGAAACTGGGTCTTGGAACACATGTAGAGTCTGTCGTAGTCTAGCCAACCATCGTTGCAGATGAGATTAAGGGTCAGATTCTTCTTGCTGCAGCTGGCTGAACCGCAGATAATGAACCTAATTCGTTTTAGCAAATTAAGCGGGTCCGCTCCTAGCTTTTCTCGACGTGGACGTGCATTGAGTCATAGTTGATTAGTTTCATTGTTCAGTTGAAAAGTACTGTTATGCTTACCATACAAAAACAATTTTTTTGTATAACAAAAAGCTAAATTAAATCAATCATTACTACTATGCAGTGTAAGTTTGTTATCTTACCGTAGACCCAGTTATCGTCACAACATCTAATAAATGCTCACTGTTGAAAAGAAAATACGAGGACTGTGGTTAAAACAAGGCACAGTTTCAGAAGCTACGCAGTTACAAGAAAGGGTCGGGTCTGTTAAATACCATGATAAGTAAACTACTGGTTGAACTACACATCCCAGGCTACAAATTTTGTGGTCACGGCATGGAACTGGACGAGAGGTTAGCGAGAGGAGACGTGGGGATCAATGCTTTCGAAGAAGCTTGCAAATGACACGATATAGTTTGCGCAGTGAGTGACCATTTAACCGACAGACCCAGGGCTGACAAGGAGTTGGCTTCCGCAGCCATGAATATCATGTTCTCCCTTACCAGAGTGGGGTTGAGGTAGAGAGCCGTTGCCGCTACCGTGGTCACTGCCATGTAGGTTAAAGTAAAATTGGGGATGGGTAAATAAAGGAAAAATAGTAGTATTAATAAATAGTAAATACTAAATATCTAGTCTAAATGGAAAATCTAGCCAAAGAACTCCACAAACCAGCTCGCAGATGATACCTTAGATGTAAGGCTAAAGCCACCTTCGTTCACGACCTGTGGCAGATAGATTTGGTCGAGTTGATCCCGTATTCCCGTGTCAACAATGGGTAAATGTACTTGCTCGCCCAGATAGACGTTTACAGCAAGTTTGAGAGAGTGGATTCGATTAAATGGAAGTCGGCCGATGATGCTACCGATGCTTTTAAGAGAATGCTGGTCTCGACTAAGCCTCGGCTACTGCAACCCGATTAAGGTACACAATTTTTAAACTCCACATTCTCCCTCTGATGAAAAGACTGGGCATCAACCACTACCAAACCTACTCCAAGACCAAGGTGAGTGTGGTGGAACGTTGCAATAGAACACTGAAGACTAGGATGTGGAACGGGTTCACCCGTAGAGGCAGCTGCAAGAGGGTAGATCTGCATCCTACTCTGTTAGAAAAGTACAACATTTCCATATATAGGACCATTAAAGCGATACCGAATGAAGTAAATGATGGTAAAGTTAAGCTCTTAAAACCGCTCCTTCACAAAAACCGTTTAAGGCCGAGTAAATTTAAAGTTGGCAACAAAGTCCGCATATCACATGTTAAGGAAGTGTTCGACAAGGGCTACCTGCAGAACTGGACTAACGAAATTTACTGTATACATAAAGTAAGAAAGACAAACCAGTCACGTACACCCTGAAAAATCACAGTGGGTAATTCATAAAGGAAGTGGAAGTTGCAAAAGACGAGTGTACCGGACCTGTTTTTGGTGGAGAAGGTGTTTGAGACCAAGAAGATACAGGCGGAGACAAGTTACTTGGTGAAGTGGCGGGATACGACAATAAATTTAACAGTTGGGTGGATAATCTAGACGAGTTGGAGTGATTGGTGACTGTTATGTTGTAAATAGAGAGAACATTTTTTCATATGTATGAAGAGTTTACATCTAATTTGTTCAAAATGGTGGAGAGTCTCAGTATCCGGTCATACGAGGGGAAGCATGTAGCAGTTAAAAAGAAATGAACTTCGCGGTAGCCATCCAACACAGTAAGCTAAAGGGAGACCAGATTACGACCCATTAGTCTTAGAGAAAAGCAGTTAGCGAGTTACGGCCAGCTAATTACAGAATGAACTTGGTGGCAACCACCCAGTAAATACCCAGGGGAAGCCAAATCCCGAAACGTTTCGCTCTAGGACCGACGGTTCGCGAGTTGGGATAGTCAAGTCGAAACATGGGGTGGGCCAACTTCCGAAAACAACGGTATCTGAATTTCAAGGAGGGTAACATGTAGGGTACAGCTGGGTAAAGCCAAATCCCGATTGGTTTCACTGTAGGAATGACGGTTTATGAGTTGCGGTGGCAGGCCAACTTCAAAAAATGACAGTATCCAAATTTTGGGTGGGACATCTCTTAGGCCAGTCCCAGGGTGGAGTTGTTGAAAAAGGGGCTGAATTTCACTCGGTTTCGCTACAGGACCATTATTGTAGGAGTGAGTAATGTTGGCAATCGAAACAGCGGCCTCTTAGGAAAATGGTGGCGCTTCTGGTTCCAGTCATCAAAATGGTGGCATTTCCGGTTCCCTTAAAGACAGGAAGTGACGTCGGAAATCTCTCAGAGGGCATGCCGTCACAGCCAATTAGAGCTCCATTTCCATCACATGACTGGAAGTCTCGTTGCAGGCATCTTGAATCTTGGAGGAAGTGATGTCATAGCCCCGTCCCCACCAATCGAGAACTCCATTCCTATCACGTGGCCTGAAATGACGTCATTCTCCAAAATGGTGGCTTACATGGGGGGGGACCATCTTGGAATATGGTGGCACTTCCGGTATGACGTCACTTCCGGTCACGTAACTTCTGGTGTGACGTCACTTCGGGTTTACATGGGCGCCACCATCTTGTCTGTCCCTCTCTTCGAACATAGTACTATACATATACTTGCTTCCCTTGTTGACTCTTCTACCTTAAGCTCAGATGTTAATGGGTCTCTCTACCTTGATGCTTCATGTTATATAATGTATTTTCTGTGTCAAGGACAATGTATTCCAGTCATGTTAAGTTTTCTGATGTACGGTCCAGTCCAGTATGGAGATCATTGGGTAGCTACTAGCAGAGGTGGCCCATGGAATATCAGGATATACAGGGTGTCCACAAAGTCCGTATACACTTTTAAAAATTAATAAAACGAAAAGTACTAAACATAATTCACAAACAGTTTTCACTAACGGAAAGGTTGATATCGTAAGTTTTTTTTAGTAGCTACCATAATTCAATATGAGCCCTTTTCATTTCTCTTAAAACGTCTAACCAGAACTCCAACTCTGCCCATGTTCTTTTTCAATTGTTTGTTTCAATTGTTTGAGGTTGTTCTTTGAATCGTTTAACCCACTTGTAAACAGATTTTGGGTTGGTGGAGTCTTCATAAAATCTTCCTTAAGCCTCATCTGAACAACGGTTACTGATTTGAACTTGTCCACAAACGTGCTGAATTGTCTCACCTATTGGCTGAGAAAATTCAGCACGTTTTGTGGCTACATTGTTGCATTGACTCAGTAAACGTTCCATCAAAAGTGGCTATCTACAAACAACAATGCAAAATTTTGTGTGAAATAATTGTTTCTGATTTGCATTGTTACTTGTTAAAAATGGTCATTATGTGCTACCAAAAGGTAAGGTTAATTTTTTTAGTGTGCATTGTTAGGAAACAATGAGTGTTCGCGTTTTTTCTCCGTTCAGTAAAAATTTAAGATAGTTACCTTTGCAACTAACCTCCTCAAATAAGGAATAAAAGCCAATAAAATGCATTTGTTATGTTGTGCACTTTATTGGCTTTTATTCTTTATTTATTCTCTTGGGCGCTGACATGGCTACGTATCAGCCCTCTCGTTGCCTGCAAGGCCTTTGTGCCATGGCACCCAGCTTACTGACACATTCTTTCCTGCATTGTGTGCTCCAGTGATTAGCATAATGTCCTGGCTCTGAAATTATGAATGAGACTGGATGCCTCTCTTAGAGAGGAATAAAATTGAAAAACACTCAACTCCCAACCTGGCCGATGGTCTAGCAAGATGGATAAGGCAAAACGTTCTGCTAACAACACACTGGGCACGTGACTCAAACAATGAGCATAACCAAGTTTAAATGCTGGTACTTATACCCTGCCGCTTTCAGTGTGTGATCTCGAGAAGGATGCATCACAGAAGATCTGTACCTACCGTTCCTGGGAAGGCTATAACTGTAAGGACACAGGGAACTCTGCCACAATAACATCTAACCCCTGTTTAACCAACTAAGACCGTACTGGAGCTACAATACTACGAACACAAAAATGATGCATTGAAGACTCGAAGAGCAGTAAGTTCCCCCCTTCGTCTGTATTAAGATAACTAATGGCTTCGTTTTAGACCGAGAGGCAAATAATCCAGAATTTTTACTATGTATTCCCTATCATCTTTATTCAAGTTTGGCACAGAAAGGAGTAGCAACGAAACCTTTAGCCTGCTTCTGCAGTTGCACCAACCGGCTTCAACATGGAAGACATCGAAGTCAACCAGTGATTGAAGGTGCATTTTCACACTAATCTGAAGCAAGCGTATCCCAGGAAGTAGTGCTGAACAGAGAAAAGGCAAATGAAAATAGACCCATTACTTGATAAAGGCTAGTTAAAAATGTCGAAGTATCCCGTGGCCACACATTCAGTTCTTCCCAGTTAACAGTAGGAACACAGTAGTGCACCTTAACACTGATTCCTTGAGTACACTGACAGCCAATGCCCATGACAGGGATGACACCATCTAAATGTAAAGATAACAAACCTGACCAACACTCTCTATTCTTTGTCTGACAATCTTCGGTGACACAGAAGACTCGACACCTCGAGTGAAAACATTACCTATGACTTCCCAGCTGACAATTTCTTACTTTTCCACACAGCCACTCCTCAATCAAATCCACAACTGCTTGCATGGCAATGTCTAATTGTGTCAAGTTTGCACCCATCAGCCCGTCAGCAACTTCATCAGCCTAAGCAGCAATGTTATTAACTAATGCCACCAGGTGAATCAAGCCATTAAAGGAAATAGCAAATGGTAATGGAATGAGCAACTGCTCTGGGAAATAGCAAATGGTAATGGAATGAGAAACTGCTCTGAGGTAGAAAATAGCTAAAACCTTCGGAGATAAGTAAATGCCACCTGCTTACGTTGCAAAACAGTCTATCAGTTATTTAAGCATTGATAAAATCAGGTTGAAAAAGAACTAAATTCGTGTAAAAGAACGTTATACATTAATTCTTATTCATTTTAATGCTGTATAAAGTTATAAATTGAACACCAGGGCAGTAATAGAAATAAAACGTAGAATGTGTTGATTAAATACTAAACGAAAAAGACAAATGGCAACGTAATAAATCCTTATATTTGGGACCAATTAAAGAAATACATAAGAGCGATACCAACATCTGAGGATAAAAATATACAATTAAAACACCTAACATAGTTGGATTCTTGGCTCCATCGCAGCATTGTCATAAAAGTTTTGCATACAGGTACTACAAATGGAAAACATTAAGTTATTTAGAATAAATTTAATAGCATAAGGTTGTTCAAAACATAAATACATAAATGACGAAATAACATATTATAGGTACGTTAAAATGCCTCACAGTGTGTTAAGATAACAATGTTTCACTCAAGACATACGGGCAACATTTAAAATTTAGCAGATAACCGATATTATACATAAATACAATTAAGAAATGGCATAATGTCTTAAAAATGACATGAGATGTGATGCCAGAATTTAAAGTAAAGTTTTCCAAATACAGCAGATTTTTCTCATAATTCAAATTTTTTATTTGTGATCAGCGACAATACTAATAGCTTGTGTTCCTCATTTTATTCTACTTCCTTGGTATCTCCTCACTTTTATTTTGTCAATGGCTTCTTGTGTACCCATTTAGTCTAGCGGCCAAGGGCAACAATCGTGCAATTCTGGAAAAAAACATGAAATTTTAAGAACCTATTGTATAGCGCAATAACATTATTTTTGGATATGGTGCCCACTGACAGCACTTCGGGTTTAGCGTCATGACGTCTTCAATGATGGCCTCCACAGGATTTAACCCTAAAATGTGTATCTCTGTAACCAACTAACTGGTTTCAATTTTTTATAGCTCGTTGGAAAGATAAATTTATAACTAACCAAAATCCTATGGCACAATAAAAACTCACACAGGTTAAGCAATATGACCTCTGAAATGCGACATTACGTGAAATATTGGGAAAAACATGAAGTATGACTATTTGAACTTTAAGCTGTACAGGTTCTTTTCCTTGAACATTATCTATATTTTATTTAAAACATCACGTTGACATTGAAACATATGATGCCTAACTGGAAAACTGCACATCCTCTTTTAAAATAATACAACAATGCAATAAACAAGAATTTTAAAACTTAACTGCTTGTCGATCAGAATATAACGTCAGGTTGTCGCTGCTAGTCAAATCCCATACCAGAATCTGACGACTAGCACGAAATGCGCATGTTAGGAATCTCTGAAAGGTGGGGATCTATTCTTTCTATCAATCCTAACCGAAATTGTTTAACATAGATAGGGACTTTCCTAAACTCATTTACAGGTGAAAAGGTACTGGTGTAGTAGCGAAAGCGTACGGTGATTTTCAAATTAGAAGTGATTTTGCTAGCGTTCAATAGCCCAAAACGGACGTGCTTAGGATTTTCTGTAAAGTGGGTATCTATTCTTTATCAATCGTAACTAAAATTGTTTAACGTAGATAGGGACTGTCCTACACCCATTTAAAAGTGAAGAGGTAATGATGTAAGGGGCAAAAGCGTATGGTAATTTTCGAATTCGAAATGTGCTTGAGATCCCTGTAATAGCTCGAAATAGACATGCTTAAGATCTTAGGTAAGGTGGGGATCTAGTCTTTCCAATAATCCTAACCGTAGTTGCCTAGCTTAAATACGAATATGAGCTTTACAAGACACTTTGAAATTCATACTAGCCATTATACCAATTACAGCTACACATTTAAATGGGCGTAGGATGGTCCCTATCTAAGCTAAACAATTTCGGTTAAGATTTGTGGAAAGAATAGATCCCCATCTTTCAGAGTATCCTAATCATGTTCATTTCGGGCTATTACAGGGCTCACAAGAGAACTTTGGATTAGAAAATCAACATACGGTTTCCCCGCTATGCCGTTACCACTTCACTTTAAAAGGGTGTAGGACGGTCCTATATTCGTTAAACAATTTCGGTCAAGATTGGTGGAAACAATAGATCTCTATCTTTCAGAATATAGTACGCCTGCCCATTTCTGGCTATTATAGACTTGCTAGAGCACTTTGAATTCGAAAATCATCTTACGGTTTCGCCACTATGCCGTTACCTCTTTCCCTTTAGTAGGGCATAGGACTGTCCATATATAGGGTAAACAATTTCGGTTAGAATTGTGGAAAGAACGGATACCCAGCTTTCAGAAAATCCTACGCATGTCCATTTTGTGCTATTAGTTGAATACGAATATTATTATAACAACCAATAGAAAAGAGGAGAATTCGAACAAATTAAGGGTGATTTATTTTATTTTAAATAGGATTTTGGGGTTCAAGGTTTTATTTTACGTAAAAGATGTGTATCGTCATTCTTGTCAAGAATTGTGTGCTGTTTTTGCGTCACATTAGCTTCTGGCTTCTTGAGGTTAAGGAGTTACAGCCTAAAAAACGTTTTTTTTTTTTGGGTGGGGGGAGGGCGTTAAATCACATCCTTCTCCCTCATTCTTTCACATGCTTACATGCTTTCACAGAAAGTGAACAATTCAACCTCCTAGCCAGCCTAATATACTGATTGATGTGCAGTATATCCTTCATCTTGTAATAGTTCGGTAATGGCACCATCATTTTAACATTATAAAGACTTGTTGGAAAGGGAACAAAATTTGGAAAAATTCGTACGATAGGGCTTAATGTTTTTTATTAGCTAGTTTGGCTGCCATTTTAATTCAAATGTGATAATACCTATTGAAAATCACTTAAAATATACATTTTATAAGCTGTATCCCCTAACCTGTCGAAGCTCTTTTAATGTGTTGTAAGATCTTATTTGTGGCTCACACAATTATCTTTTCAACAAGCCATAGAAACTCGAAATCCGTCTGCTGGTAACCGAGAAGAGGCTGTTCACATCAAACTCTATACTAAATCTGTGGCAGCCATCTTTGATGGCGTATGAGGACAAACCGGAAGTCATATATGTGGGCACCATATCCAAAAATGGTCCATGTGCTACGGTAAAGAAATTCTGAAGGACTCATACATTTTTCCAGAAGAACACGATTCACCTAAAATTTGACTCTTAGCAGCTTAGCTAAATGGACTGCAGAGGGCCTTAAGACCGAGGAGTTTATAGCGACACTACATCCAAACGAAGTCCTTAATTGTTTTAATTGAGTTCTAAAAATCCAGACAGAACACAAAATTCAACAGCCTATCGATTGCCGTGACTTAAATACATAAGCAAACAAGCAGTGTATCATATCCATAATGCACAACTAAGTTTTTGAAATGCATTTATGTTTCGTTTCAGGTTACCATTCTTTGCATCAGAAACTAATTTGACACTATGCAAAACAGAAGACAGTGCCAGAACCTCTTCTGTGCAGTACTTCAAGATACAAATGACTACAGATGCAATTTTGGATTGCTCCTGTACGAAATCGTGTAACATCACTGTCTATGAAACAAGGGTTCGAGAATTTAGTAATAAGAAAGATATACTGAAATCTACAGTTGTTAATTTTGGTTTTGGCGCTGCCACTACAGACATAGAATATTTCACAGCAATATTACTGTACCCAATTGATAAGTTCTTATGTGATATTGGTGGTGTAATAGGCATTACTTTGGGGTATTGCACATTATCTCTGTTTGCATTAGCACAGAATACAATCGATAAAATAATGCTTCTACGCAGTAAAATTAACCCACATAAAAACTAATTCGTCACAAGATGTTCTTTTAATACAAGGTTATGGACCAAAGGCTGACCATCCAATTCTTACAATTTTAATAAGCCATTTGTCATCTTTCCTAGTTTATAAAATTTTCTGAGAGTTCAGACAATTTATTAAAAACACTAATAATAACATAGCTTCTATTTCTTTTACTACAGTAGTTTCACCAGAACAGCAACAGGTATTGTGCTGTTTATTGTTGAAATTCTATTGGAATGGGTCTTAAATGAGGTATCAAAATATTTCTGAGTAATAATTGTATATGCTACAACATTCCACTTTCAGTTTTACAGTCATAATCTTTTTCGTTAAAAGGTATTGTTTGAATGTTCCCCAGCATTGTCAATGAATGCCTTTACTGCTTTATTTTCAAATTTTTTCGAGTCGATGCATTATACCATCAGTGCTAAAGCCACATACTATGCAACCATACCTTATATGTGACTGAATCCTGGAGTCAAATAAAGTGTACTTGTTTTGATTATTTAGGATGTTTCTTATTTTATAAAGCGATGGAATCATTTGTCTAATTTTGGTAATAAATTTATCAATAAGTGGTTTACATTTCCACTGATCATCTATTACCATAACCAAATATTTTCCGTTTGAAACCTCTTGACAGTACAACATTAAAAGTATTATTACGTTTGCACTATTTATTATGTGTGATTGTTTTACTGACATTTTTTCCATCTGCGAGATTTGTATTTTAATAAAACATGTTTTCTCAGAACTAATACATAATTCATTATTAATCAACTAGTCATTTAAAACATAATAATAGAACTTCAGGCTTCAGTTTTTAATTCAAAATCACAGTGGAATGAATGCATGATAACGTCATCAGCATACAAAATTAGAGTGGCATTGTAGTCAATTTCATCCAGGTAATTTACTTAAATTAAGAACAGGATTCGTCCCTAAAACGTACTCCGTGGTAGACCAAAATTTATGTTTCCGGTTCACTAAAATCATCTCCAAGGTTAACACAACGTTTTATGTTTGTCATGATTATAATTGAGGATATATGAAATTTTTCATCATACCAATCTAGTTAAAATAAAGGTATCAGAATATTTTATCGAGTAAATCGATTGCTTTTTGTTGATGCACTAGATATGGTCCCGAAAAATTTACCTGAATGAATTGCCACATTTAGTACATCGTTAATTTTGTAATGCATTGACTTGTACCCTGTTTCTGAGAACTTAAACTGGATTTTAATTAGAGGTTTAAATTTTTCAAGGAATGAGTAGCTACTTTCAGCCAAACTACTGTAAAAATAATTTTGATAATTTTATTAATGGTGGTAGCAGTGGGTTGGTCTGAAATTATTTAAGTTTCACTTACTTTCCCTTTTATAGCTATGCCATATCGTACTTATTGTATACATTTGTTTAGCCGTATTCCTTTCTATTATTGCTTCATTTAATTTTAGCAAAAAAAAAAACACTTACGTTTCTTTCTTTGTAATGAAGGGTGCCATTTAAATCCTGCGATGCCAGTAAACATTTTAACTAATGTTCCTAAAAATATTTTTTTTTTCATTTGTTCTTCCTCTGTTTATGAAGTTGATTAGCAAAATTGTGTAAAAATTTGTTGCATAATTCATAAGTAATTTCATCGTCAAATACATTTTTTGTTTGGTCATGCGAGTTAGGTATCATTTAACCCTGTAAGATTATTTTTAAGCCAATATTTTCTTGCTCTCATTTTTGTTTTCTCTAAAGCGTTTCCGGAGTAATTTTGTTTAATCTGACTAAATTTCTTTAAGCAATTTGGTAAGTCTCAAACAGTTTGCAGATGGGTTTTTAGGTTATTAAATTTTTATCCATAACAATTTTTTTTCATAAATTTAGTTCAATTGATCCTTGTTCGTCCTTTCAGGTGCATATTTTCATTTTTGGTTTCGTTTTAGTATTAAATTGGTTCTTATTATAGTAGGCTATGTAATCGGAATTTTTTATTGATTCTGTTGTATATGTCATGTTGACCTTCCAATCCGTTTTAGCAAAACCTTAAGTTGTTAAGTTGTATTAAGTTGTTATTATTAAGTTGTTATTAAGTGTTATTAAGTTGTATAATTGTGTTTTTCTCATTTTCTTTTTACGTAATAGCCCTTTTTAGTTTATCATTGATTTCCCTCTTCTTAATCCAGAATTTAAAAATAGAGTAGTAGTGGTATACATTTTTTTCTGAACAACATTATCCTTCATTGAGAAGTTTCCAAATCGTAACAAAGAATTTGTATAAAACCTAGATATTTATCCTGGCTGTATCTCTTCCATTGTTACTGAGTTTACCATTGGTTCCATTTCAAAGGAAACCATAAGCTTTTCGAAACGCTCAATAGCATAACTTGGAGTTTTAAAAAGATTAAAATTTACATCTCTGTAACTATAAATTTGTATTTTTTAAGATACTTTTGTTTTCATTATTTCCTTCATTGTTTTATAAATTTAGCTTGACTACCAGAAGAACTTTTGTAACAAGTTAAAAAAATTCATATCTTCCATTTTCATTTTAAGTTTTAAATTAATTGCATCACTTTTGTGGTAGTTGCTTCTATATCCCAACACATCATCTGTCAACAAAAAAAGGGTCCCACCACTTGTCGTGATTTTTCTGCAGCACCCCAAAGTTTTGTAGTTCGGAGTTTTATAGTTAAGAAGTTTCTCTTCTGTTTTTTTGTTAATATTATATTTTTGTTAACATTATAACTTGCCAGTTAACTTTTTAGAGTTGTATAAGTCCATCAAGAATTCATCCCACTTTCGTCTAAAGCTTTGGATGTTTATGTGGATAGCAGTAAGTTGTTCCAAGGTTGTATAAATTATTGTCGTAAATAGGAATTTTTTTATCTTACAAAATTGTCAAATGTATCGTTCACAAATTTTTCATTGTTCATTCCGGCTCTTTTCATTGAGTACCAACATTTGTAATATTGTTTTGCTCATTTTTTTTAAAGTTTTCATTGTATTTCATGATTATTGTACTTTTTCCCCAATGGCTCTTATTTTTAAATTACACGAATTTGTAATTATTTCGTTTTAAAAATTGTTTTATTTTTCATAAGACCTCATTATATTAAGGTGTTAAGTGTTCTTTAATGAAAATAAGAATAGTCTTATTGAAATTTCCATTATTGAATAGATCATCAATGTTAATTATTTCCTTCTTGGCTTTAGCCATGGATACCTTTGTACTCTGGATTTAAATTGTACGACAAGTGATTATGGTCTCATCCAATTCCTGGTAGGGTGTCTTGAGTTTTTCAGATCTGGCAATCCTGGAAATACTGGATATGTAGCCTGTTGACGATTATATACATTATTTCCATAATACTTTCGTTTTTGGCATTTAAACTCTAAAGCAATCTATATTTGTATTTTGTCGATATTGTTTTATTTTTTGGTCATGGTGTAGTTGAGAAACGATGTCCTACAACTCCTTTGTGGTAGGCTCAGCTTGGTTCATCTTTTCGACTTTATCCTCCAGGAGTTTCGTTCCATTCTAAGCTTACATTTTTCTCTTTCATTTCATCTTATTGCTCATTAAAAAAATCTATCGTTCTTCTATCTTTTCTACTTTTAGCTACATCTTGTAAAGATTATCTAATTTACGTTCCTTTTTCAACGTTGCTGTTTTTCCATCTTGTTGATTCTCTTCCTGGTTTTGCAGCTTCTGGATTGTCTTCTGTTTCGTCACTCGACAAATCATCGTCATCTCATACTTTTGAAGCTGAGATTGTTTTTAGTTTCCTTCATCAGGTACACAGCTATTCCATTCTTCTTAGATTTGATTTTCCATTTTCTTCAGCTTTCACCACCACAACTGAAATGGTACTTGGTTTTTCATTTCCCAAAAGTTAAAAATTTTCCCTGATTTATAAGTTTATCTGCACACTCTCTACTTCGTGGCATTTTTTTTCTGCTTTTGAAAACTCCTTTCCTTGTAAAAGTCTGCTAAAGTCTGTGTCGTCATTTGTGAATTTTATTAACGAAATTGTGATAGTTCTAATAGCGGTATATTTTAAAATTGCACATATCTTATTGAAACACATTATGCACGATCAGTTCACATGCTAGCTTGTAGGCACAATGAGGAGAATTGCCGATTCACAAACAAGTGTAAACAAGTGTAATGGCTTCGCAGTCATTAAAACACATAAAACACTCATTAAAGTCTTCAAACACTCACAGAATTGCCAAGAATAAATATGTGAAGTTACTTCAGGGTTCAGTGAAGTTTAATCCTTAAAATTTATCGAAGCACCTAAAGCGTCAGCTAATCATACCATACTCTCTAGTGTAGTCTCACAATCTTACAATGATCTTTTAATTGCAGAATATAATATGAAAGTTATAATAATATTTTTTATAATATTAATTTAAATGACGTGTTATCAGCATAAATGCGTGAAGTTTGTGTAGCTTGTATGCGCACTGAATGCATAAACAAACTTGTAAACATGTATAAACAATGATCACTTACATAAACTAATCGAGGAATTCACCACTGAAGCCAAACCATTTCGAAGTAGTTCATAAACCAGTGGTGAATTTTCTGATACCTCAGTGGGATGTCGTCACCAAAGCATCATACTCTACAATTGCAAGCTTGTCGTTTTTGGACTGGTCCACCAACTGAATACGGAGAACCTGCAGTTGTTTTTTTCCCCTTGGATTGTTATCAAAACGTAATTAACGGATGGTGAGATGGGTTGTCACAAAGAGGTCTACCAGCAGTCTTTAGAAGGCAACAAGTTGCCTATAATAAAAAATTTGTTTATTTATCAGCCAGCATTTACATTAAAGCAACTTAGTTACGTGCTTTGACTATGCAAGCATGACTGATGAGCATCGTGGGTAAGAAGTAATTTATGGTGAGCATCATGAACTTATATAATATTCCAACATTTACATGCACTGGTACTCGAGTTCGTTCATAAAAAATTTAAGTGTGACGTCACTTTTGGTGGAATCGAACAGAGTTTGTGTAATCAGTCAATGAGTTGTTCGGTTATTTTATCAAAGTGCTTATTGATCAAATTTGCAATTACTTGCTTGTTTCAAAATAGGCTATACTTGTATTTAAACATTTAGAAGGAATCTGGTGATGTGAGAATAAAACTACAATATAAAATTAATATACATTTTAATCAGTTTCTTAAAGAAGTTGATTTTAAACCTAAAACTAGCTTAACCAAATTAAAATAAAAGATAATTACATCTGAAAACGAAAAACGTAATTCGACAATAATGTATACCACGAGCTATGGCTGTTTCCCTTGACATCATTATGCAGTAGCCACTGATGAACGAGAATAGCGGCCATCCGAGTGGACTAGCCCAGTCATGTGATAGGTGCACCATAGCTCATGTGGTTTACAATGCAAGAATAATGAACTTCATAAAAATACCAAAAGAGTTTAACAGACTTGGTAAAACCCAGTATACCGTAAAAAAAGAAATAACTAGACTGGAAATATGTGGAAAGATTACTTTAATGATAACTATGGTTTAGATTGCATTAAAGCCATTTATCATGGGTGTTTTCAGTTTTTCTTTAAAGCCCTTTATCTTATCAATGGTCAAGATATTAAATGGTAACTTACTTAGTTCTAGTAATAACAGTAGTAATAATAATAATATTAATATTAATTATTATTATAATTAACTTTTTGCAGACAATGTTCGAAGTTTTTAGTAAAAACTTGTGTGAGCAGCAATACAATACACACAAAGGTTACAGTTTAACAAATATATAAATAACACATCATGATAATTCGTTTACAC